>JANIJG010002852.1:0-18227 GCA_024611175.1 Megaceryle torquata | reverse complement strand
CAAACAAACAAAATCCCATAAACCCCTTTGTGGGAAGCACTGCAATGCCCCCACACTCTCCTTAGGACCTGCACTGCCTCCTCCCCTCGAAAAAAAAAGACCCTTGGGGGTGTTTCAGCTCTGCCCCTGTGCTTGGCTTGCAGAAAGGCAGCGTGAGCTGGCGAAGGCAGCGCTGCGAAGGCAGGGGCTGCTGGGGGGACCTGCACCACACCATCCAAAGCTGGCAGCTAAAAGGTGATACTGTTTTTTCTTTTCCCCAAGATGTGTTTTTCACATTCCTTGAGGTGACGGGGGAACTCAGAGGATTAAAAAATGAGGTTGGGACATTGGTCTGCTGTCTCTGTTGTGGCCAACAAGCAGCTGATTTAATAAAAGATAACATTTTTCCTGCAAAAGTTGGGAGTTGCTTGATGAGGGGGGCATGTGGCTGCCTCTCTTTGTTTTGGGGATGGTTTGGTGTTACAGATTTAACCGGGGAGCCTTAGATGGAGTTTATTTGTAGCTGGTGGTGGCCCTGGATAATGCATAGGTGGGAAGGGATGTTTGGTATGGAAATTCCTGCCCTGGCTCCTCAATCCAGCAGCTCTATGGCTGCATTTCCACACCAAAACATCTGTCACAGGCTCGCTCCTCTGCTTTCCAGCAGGTCGGTGAAGTTTAACAAGGGCTACACAGCGCTCAGCCAGATGGCAGATGACAACCTGGTCTCCCTCGATTCAGACAGGTGGGGCCCGGGATTTTGTGGGGTGGGGGTGTTGCTGGCTGCTTTTTTTTTGGATTTATTTTCCTTGTCACTTGTAGAGCATCCCTGAGTGCACAGCAGCGAAACACTCCTGGTGTCCAAGATCTAATAAATCTTGGCTTCTTTTTTCACCCCTGAGATTCCCTTGTCTGCATCCTAAGCAAAGACACCACTTCCCGGCTGGCTGTGACCATTTCCTTCTTCTCTTAGTGACGGGGAGCTGGGATCCAGATGTTCCTCGGGCTACTCCTCTGCCGAGGCAAGTCCAGGGTTTTGACCCCACGGGTGCGATTCCCATGGGCTCCCTCATCCCTGTTACACCTCGGGGGGTATATAGGGGCTGAACTGAAGTACCACCTGTGGGGTGCTGAAGCAGCCTATGGGCTGTTTTGGGGTGTGGGAATGTCAGGGTGCTGCAGTCCAGGGAAAGCTCCTTGGTCCTTTGCTTTCATCTTCCCTGCTCTGGTTGTGCCATTTCTTCCCCTGCAAAGGCACTGGAGGGAGGATGCGATGCCCACCTTGCTCTCAGTGCTACCCTTTGCAAGCCCTGGGACCTAAATTTTAACTGAACTGGGACTAATTTTCATCAGCTCTGCCTCTGTCCCCTTCCCCAGCAGGTGAACCAGGACCTGAGCCGGCAGCTGCTGCAGGATGGCTACCACCTTGATGAGGTCCCTGATGACGAAGATCTAGATCTCATCCCCCCCAAACCTGTCACTTCCTCTTCTTGCCCTTGTTGTTTCGGAGAAAACCTCTCCTGCGTGATCCAGTAGACATATTTTGGACAGGGCTGTGCAAGAACAGGTCAAAAGCCAGCACTTTCTTTGTCCTGGGGGATGGCTGTGGGTGTCCATGTCCCACACCAGGACAATGACACAAAGGACTGAATGATGCTGCAGTGCCCCTCATGGTGAGCAGCAGCAACCGACCACCCCCAAAGGACTTTTCTTTCCACTCAGCAATATTGGGGAGAAGCGATACGGTGACATTTAGGTGAGTTGGGGAGGGAGGAGAGACAGAGCCCAGGCACCTCCTTGGAAGTGTGAAGGAATTGGGAAGTGCATCAGCAAATGCTCCTCAGTTTTCCCGACCTCCTCTTTTCTTCCTTTAATTGGCCTTGGACATGGGTTGCCCTTCCCAGCTCTCTCTAAGGCAGAGATGGTTGATGATGGGGTCAAACTGCTGTGGTGCAGGATTGGGAAGCCCCAAGACCCCTTTTCTATTTATTTTTGCTTTAGTCACCCCTCTTCCCTGCGAGGCTGAGGCCAAGCTGCTTTGTTTACGTATTTCATGCTGCTTGCAGTGAATTGCTACTGGGTTCCCTCTGCCCAAAGCCTGGGCTGACCTGAACCAAAGATTGCAGCTCTGCTGGAGAAGGGAAGATGAGGGGAACCCACCAGAGCAGACTCGGGCAGGTTGCTGAGCTTTAAGCATTTGCATTTGTTATATCCACCAGCAGCTGCACCTCCCTACTTTCTGCCTCTCCAGGGACCTGTTAAATTCTGGGTTTGGAGCTAATGGTTGGTTCCAGTTCTCCCCAAAGCTGCTTTGGGGCAAGCTAGGGGTAGCCCAGCCCCACCAGCTATGCACAGCTGGCCAGTCTACCTGCTGTGAACCTTAAAAGCTGCCTTAAGTCATCGTCCTGCTTTACTACCTAGAGGACAATCAGCTTCTTATAAAGAAACCTTATTTAAATATTTCGTGTCTAGAGACCTGAACTGAGGTGGGGTTTTTCTTGGCTTGTGTTTTTTTTGTGGGGTTTTTGGTTTGTTTGGGGTTTGTTGTGGTTTTTTTTGTTTGGTTTTTTTTTTTTTTATTATTATTATTATTTAACTTGTTAAAGGGAACACTCAATAAACTGGATCTCACTACTCGGAGGATGTGTTGGTGCTGTAGTAGGTGGTTGAGCCCTACTGCCCCCAGCAGCCCCACTTGGGAGGGCTCCTTCCCTGACCCTGGTGCATTTTTTGAGTGCTGTGGTTTCCGTTGTTACATTTTACCCCAGTGTCCCGTTTCCCTGCAGAGCTGCCATGCTGCCCTAGCTGATGTCACAGCTGGCAGTGGGGGGAGGCTGGAGCTGCCCCCAGCCTCCTTCTGTCCCCAAGCCCTGCACTCACGAGTGCTTCTCCACATCCTCTTCCTGATCCCTATACCATGCTGCCCTGCACCCAGGACAAAGTCACCCCTTTATTCATAGCACCAGAGGCTCTCTAGCTCCGTCACCCCAGCAAGCAGCTCCCTTTTGCACCCAGGGAAGGGGTGACATGGCTCAGAGGACTGCCCACCATCAGCCCACCAGACACTCAGAAGCAGCAGAAAGCTTCAGCATCACATTTGCAGGAGGGAGCAGCAGCTCCTAGAAGCTGGGCAGAGATGCTCAAGACCCAGGGTGCAGAGTTCAGGCCTCCTGGGTGCTTCTCAGCAAGAAAAAAGGGGGAAAAAAAAATAATAAAAGGAATCACCATATGGCTTTAGCAGCACTCAGATGCTGTGAGGATGTGGCTAATGAGCTGCAAGGGGAGATGCTCTTCCTCTGCCCATGCTGCTCCATGCCACATCCAAAGAGTCGATTTGTGGAATTGCTCTTTCTACACATTGGACGTGGGATGGTTTAGGGGTTTAATAGATGGAAGGGAAACTTCCAAGTGAGATGACTGCCCAGATCAGTTTCTATCTACTAAAAATGTGGAGTGATGAGGGGGAAGCATCCCAGGGTCCTGCTCAGAGGAGGCAGCATGCTCGGAACAGCAGCATCCCATCTGGTGAGGAGAGGTGGAGGGAGATGCTCTCATTCGCGGAGATGAAGAGCACAGAGCCACGACGCAGAGTCATTTCGGAGGTGGCGGCTGTGGAGGTGCCCACAGCTGTCCCCTGGATCACCAGCAAGATGCTGGCAGAGTCCACAGCAGAGACCAGATACAGCTTGATGGAGGCAGGAATCTGCAACAGAAAGGGTCACCACAGCTTGAGTCTCCCCTAGCTTTTCCTCTCTCAAAAGGAGGTCACCCCCATTCCCACCTTTGCTGTTCCCAGGCCACCGTGTGCCTGCAGCGGCCCAAGCCCAGCGACCTTGGCTTAGCTGAGGACACTCAAGCTGCACTCCCCCAACCTCTTCCTTGTCCTCCCTCTGCCCAGAGCTGCTGGAGGATAGTGAGCTCCAAGCAGAGGGAACCGGGGAGGGAGAGAGGCCTGCAGTGCTGTCCAGGGGTGACAAAAGCATCGCTCCAACCTTGCTGGGGCACTAGATACAAAAGCTATCAAACCCATGCCAAGACTGAGCCAACATCAAGACATCCTCCCAAGAGCAGAGTCAAGATGGGAGGAAGATGGTGTCCCCCCCCAGTCACATCCCCAGAGGGGTACCCATCACCACTCACCTCTATCCTCATGATGGCAAAGTCTGGCACAGGTGGGTCATAGAGGTAGACATTGGGGTCCAGCTGGCTCTGTGTGGCCGGGAAGATCTTGGAGCTGCTGGGTGCTGGCGTGTAGTTGAGCATCTCGCACAAGGTGAGGACGTCGATGAATTTGGGGGTGAGCCCGGCACGCACCGTGTTATCTGAGCATGCCATGCACTCCACGCAGTCTATGGGGATGAGGCAGCACTGTCAACCCACCCTAACCCTCCTACGTAACCCAGGGTGGGTTCCAACCATGTGCAAGAGACTGTGGCCACCCTAAGGGACAGTCCTGAGAGGGTCCTGGGTTAGGAAAGCCCACAGCGATGCTCACCTCCATGCAGGTAGGCGTGAGGCTCGTTGGCTCCCAGGAACATGGCCTCACCTGGCTCCAGCCTCACCAGGTTGAGGAAGTAAATGGTGAAGCAGCCAATGTCCCCTGGGTACTGGGAGTGCAGCCGCAGCAGCAGGTCTCCGTTGCTCCCTGATGTGTCCTTCCCATCTGCCACTGCACAGCAAGAGACCATGCACAACACTAGGGAGGGAGCTTCCCTGGCCCCTTCCCTAAACACAGCCCCTCAAAACCATTCTGGGGGGTCATACTAGGGAGAAAGGACCCACCTTCCTGGGAGATCCTCTTCACCAGCATGTTCAGCTGGTCAACAAAAAACTTCTTCTCACTCTTCATCAGGCGGGTGAAGCAGACACGGAGGGCGGCCGAGACGCCGCGGGGGTCATCGCTCCTGCTGCGCTCCAGCTGCTCCACCGCCACCTCCCCGATCAGCGCCCGCAGCTCAGGGACACCTGCCGTGTGGGACAGCTCAAGTCACTCCCGTTGACTGCCACCATGAGGGAGCCCAGCACCCTCATCCTAAGGTAGCACAGCCACCCTTCCCCACCCCAAACCCACCACAGGGAGGGAAGGTCTCTTACTCTGGAGGAAGGAGACGATCTCCTCCACTGGGCGAAAGCCACACAAGCCCTCAAAGGGGGTGAGAGCGATGGCCATTTCAGGTTTGTGGTTGGCGTCAGGGTAGTGCTCGGGGAACTGGGTGTGGAGCTTCGTTGCCAGCTCCTGAAGACAGGGGTAGAGGAGATGGGTGACATCCACAGGGACAAGGGGTCTGGCCAGGACTGCTCCCCACTCCCCAAGGCTCTCCCTACCTTGTTGGGGTGTGCCTGGATGGAGAGGGCAGTGTTGACCGAGAGGACCTTAAAGAGGAAGGGCAGGTGACCCTGGAAGGCATCCTTCACCTTCACCCCCAGGCAGGCGGGGTTGTCAGCAATCCACTGGCCCAGGGTTTTCTGAGGGATGCGGTTATCCCGGATGATGGCATCACCCCGGGGGTGCGCGCCCATCCAGAGCTGTGGGAGACAGACAGACAGATGGATCACTGAGCCAGGCAGCCAACAGGGATGACTTGGGCTTTTCTCAAGGATGCTTGGCTCCGGAGACGATCGATGCAGCCAAGGTAGCTCCCTCAGGGGCTGAGTCACACCAAGCTTCTCCTCTCCTACTCCACAGGCAGCCCCCTGGGTCTAGAGGGGCCCTGGGACACGCAGGGGATCCACTGCCCTCCCTGAGCCAGCTGGACTGGGGATGGAGAGAGCCATGGTTGGTTAGGAAGGTCACACTGATGGGATGGACACAGACAGGATGGAGACAACTAGGATGGACACAGAATCACAGAATCATTTAGGTTAGAAAGGACCTTTAAAGGTCATCTAGTCCAACCCCCCCTGCAGTGAGCAGGGACATCCTCAACTAGATCAGGTTCCTCAGAGCCTCATCAAGCCTGACCTTGAATGTCTCCAGGCATGGGGCCTCCACCTCCCTGGGCAACTTGTTCCAGTGTTCCACTACCTTCATAGTAATGAGCTTCTTCCTAATGTCACCTCTAAATCTGCCCTTCTCTAGTTTAAAACCATTGCCCCATAACCTATCCCTACAAGCCCTTGTAAACAGTCCCTCCCCAGCTTTCCTGTAGGCCCCCTTCAGGTACTGGAAGGCTGCAATAAGGTTGCCCAGAGCCTTCTCTTCTCCAGGCTGAACAACCCCAACTCCCTCAGCCTGTCCTTGAGCTGCAGCCCTCTGATCATTTTCATGGCCCTCCTCTGGACCTGTTCCATCATGTCCATATCCTTCCTGTGTTGAGGGATACAGAGCTGGACACAGTACTCCAGGTGACGTCCCATCAGAGCAGAGTGGCAGAATCACTTCTCTTGATCTGCTGGCCATGCATCTTTTGATGCAGCCCAGGATGCTGTTGGCCTTCTGGGCTGCAAGTGCACATTGTTGACTCGTATCCATCTTCTTGTCTACTGGCACCCTCAAGCCTGTGTTGATAGTGGGGATTCTTCTGGCCCAGGTGCAAGATCCTGCACTTGCTCTTGTTGAACCTCATGAGGTTCACCTGGGCCCATCTCTCCAGCTTGTCCAGGTCCCTCTGGATGACATCTCATCCCTCTGGTGTATCGACAGCACCACTCAGCTTGGTGTCATCTGCAAACTCACTGATGGTGCCCTCGATCCTACCATCTAGGGCATTGATGAAAATATTAAACAGTACTGGTCTCAGTATGGACCACTGAGAGACACCACTTGTCACCAATCTCCATGGGGGCTTCAAGCCATTGACCACTCACCCTCTGGATGTGACCATCCAGCCAATTCCTTACCCACTGAACAGTCCACCCATCAATTCCGTATCTCTCCAACTTGGCGAGTAGGATGTTGGGGGGAACTGTGTCAAAGGACTTGCAGAAGTCCAGATAGAGCACATCCACAGGTTGTGCCTTGTCCACTGACATAGTCACTTTATCATAGAAAGCCACTAGGTTCATCAGGCAGGATTTGCCCCTAGTAAAGCCATGCTGGCTGTCTTAGATCACCTCCCTGTCCTTGTGCCTTATCAGACCTTCTAGGAGAATCTGCTCCGTGATCTTCCCAGGCACAGAGGTGAGGCTGACAGGTCAGCAGTTCCCAGGGTCCTCCTTTCTACCCTTTTTAAAGATGGGTGTAATGTGTCCCTTCTTCCAGTCAGCAGGGACTTCACCTGACTGCCAGGACTTTTCCAATACAACAGAAAGTGGCTTGGCAACTCTATCAGCCAACTCCCTCAGGACTCCAGGATGCATCCTGTCTGGTCCCATAGACTTGTGTATCTTCAGGTTCCACAGGTGGTCACAAACCTGATCTACACTTACTGTGGGACGGACTTTGCCACCCTGGTCTTCACCTTGTGGCCTTTTAACATGGGAGGTGTGGGCAGAGAGGTTGCCAGGGAAGACCAAGTTAAAAAAGTTGTTGAGAGCATACATTGAGACACATGGAGGTGCAGTCAGGTACTCACCTCTGCATAGGGCTGGTCAGGCTGGATCTGGACCAGGGGGTCACTGCTGGCCAGCAGCTTGGCCACCTCGCTCTCCAGGCCTACCTTTCCCCAGGAGTAGTTCTGCACGGCACAGGAGAGGGGGAACACTGTGGAGGGGGATGCCATATATTGGAAGAAGGATAATGACACACAGGACAGAAATAACCCCCTGCCCCCCAAAACCCTCCCAGGCACCCCAGCAGGAGGGCTGTAAGCTGGGCAGCCCCAAGCCCTGTGTTATGGGCTACAAGGGGGCCAGGGCAAGGGCGGTATATTTGGGAGGGGAGAGGCAACTTAAAATCATCATGCAGGGGTCTTGGGTGTCCCCGCACCGCGGTGCCTCTGCCCCACCGCCCTGGGGGTCGCCGGCGATGGAGGGGGAGTCTCCACCCCCGTGGGGGTGACCTGCCCACCCAAGTGTCCCCATCCCCACGGGGGACCCACAGCCTCCCCCGCTGGGCGATCTCAACCCTGCGCGCAGGAGGTACCCCCAACCCCGGGCCGCCCCTCGCTCACCGCGGATCTCCGCCATAGCTCGGCCGGCACACGGCAGGGCACGGCAGGGCAGGGGCAGGCCGGGAGCCGTAGTCCCGCGGCGGCGGCGACGGCTCCGTTTGGAGGCACCGCCTCCCCGGGCCGGGCTGGGCTGGGCTGGGCGGGGCGGGGCAGGGCAGGGCCGGGCCGGGCCCTATGCGCACCCGATAGCGGCCATAGGGGAGCGCTACGGGGCTGAGCGGCCTGTCCGCTCGAGCCTCTACGGGGTCTATGGGGGATGCTCTATGGGGGATATTCTATAGAAGCTGCTGTAGAGGATGTGCTATAACTGATATGCTATAGGGGACGCGCTATGGGCCCCACAGGGACACGCCCTGCAGAGCCTGCCCCGACCCAGGCCCCTCTATAGGCGCTCCTTCGGCAGGAGGGACCTGCCCTGCCGCACCCCCGCGCTATAGGCGTTCTGACGTCACGCAGCCCCGCCCGCGAGAGCCGTACCCGCCCCGGCGGGGTCAAGGCGCCTGCGCAGGGGGACCGGAGGGGCGCGGTTAGGTCACGTGGCTGGCGGCGCAGGCGCTCCGGGCTGACCCGGAAGTACCTTGCCCGGCGGCGGCGGGAGCGCGGAGCGGAGCAGTCGGGATCGCGCCCATGTCGGGTTTCGACACTAACCCGTTCGCCGACCCGGTGGACATCAACCCCTTCCAGGTGGGCGCGGGGCACCGGGCGGAGCCTTCTTCCTCCTCCTCCTCTTTCCCCCTTCGCCCTCCCCCTGGCGTGCCCGTTCCTGCCGGGACGTGGCACTGAGTGAAGCGTCGCTGGCCAATGGTGGCGCCGCTTCTCCTCGCCGTGGCCAATCAGGGAGAGGGGGCGGGATTAGGGGGTGGGCGCGTTCTGTGGCCGCGACCCCCTCTCAGGGCTGTGGTGCCCTCGCCTTGTTTATCCCCCTTTGCCCTGGCCGGGGGTCCCCCAGGGCTGGTGAGACCCAGCCGGAGCCTGTCCTGGCTCTTCCCGCAGTCGCTTACTCGGAGTCCTCGTTTCTCCCGGCTGCCCCGTTAGAGGAGGGGGCTCACACCTCTCGAGGCTGCGGGGAGTGGAGCTCGGTGCCAGCGGGACGCCCCTGCCTCGGAGGGTGCCGAAAGAGTTGTGGGTGCCCGAGTTCCAGAAGTGTTAAAAACAATTCGGCAAGGGGGCTCTCTTAGCTGCACTTTACGTGGTTGTTGAACCGGCTGCTGGGTCTCTCTGGGGTCTGTTATTAACGTCAGCTTAACGTTTTAGCATCAGCTCTTAAACGGAGCCTTTTCTAACAAAGGAGCGTCCTTTGGCTGTGGTTTCCAGGGGCCTTTGGGGTTCCTGGGGATTTAGCCTGCTATCCCTGGGTTCTTCCTCCCTGCTGGGATTAACTTCCCAGCTCGGAAACCTGGGGTCATTTACCCAGGGAGCTGTCTGGCAACGGCCTCCTGGACCTGCCTTAGGTGGCAGTGGTGTGGAAAGCAGTGTCTGGTCTTTGACACCCATCAGTGAGTGGCAGCAGACACTGCTTTACCTTTGCTGTTGGGCTGGGATGGAGTCTGCTGGAAGCATCACTTTCCTGAACTCTGATTTTGTGGACAAGCCAGAGTGAAGCTGGTTGTTGATGGGGCTGAACGTTTTGAGGAATCAAAGTGAAATGGGAAGGAAAAAAATTATTTGTCTTGTTTGCCTTCATTTTAACACACTCTTATGTGTCTCGGGAATGGGAAGGGTTTGGGAGATTGTGTTCCTGTAATATCCCTTCTGTAGGGGGAAATATCATGTGAGTCACACACACAGCAGCTCTTTACCTAGGGATTTATTGCTTTGACACTGAGGAAGTAAATATTCTGCTGCTTTATGCATGTTAAAGCTGTCCTGGTATCTGACCAAACAGGGCTGTGCTCACTCTTTACTCACTGTTTAAACAAAAACAGATTGGACACAATTTACAGCAGGTAACTATGCTGTCAGGCTGATGTCGTCACGAGGACAAACATAGGTACTCCTGAAGCTGGCTAGCAGCTCTCTGCAGCTACAGCTGATCTTTGTGGCAGGTTTTATGTCCTGCTTTTGAGAGCATGGGGCTTTGCGTTCACCTTTTTTTTTTTTTTTTTTTTTTTTTTTTAAAGAAAAATTCCCCTGGTCATCAGCAGCTGGAGATGAGGAATCTCTGTCTGCTGCTGCCTGGAGCCTCGGAGCCCTGTCTCTCTGATTTGGAAACAGCATCTCATGTTGTAGGACAGCACTGCCTGGCTCTAGTCAATCTGGTGTCACAAGCCTGTTCCCTGCTGGGGTTTGGCTCCTCGTGCTGGCTCGGTGCCGGGCAGGGCTAGGGGGACGCTTTGTTCGCCCAGCAGGCGCTGATGTCCCCTTCCACACGCTCTGGAGGTGTTGCAGAAAGGCTGAAGGCGTCTTCACTCTCCCAGCCTTGTCACACCGATGAATATCTCCTGGGCAGAGCACCGGGGTTATCATTCTTGTTGTGGTTCCCAGTGTAGCAATTCGTACTCAGAGAATTCCGATAGAACTGGGGATCTTTGCCTTTTAAGGAGACAGTTGTTCATGATGCTCAATAAGCTTGGTATAAAATAAGCTGGTTTGGTCCTGCTGAAAATAGTTCTGTCTCTTTTTTTCTGTTACTTATTGTAACCAGTTAATAAGACATGATTAACTGCCTTCTTTTATTCGGTAACCTGCTGTAAGTGGCAGCTACTGCCAAAACTTTAATGCAAACTTCAGACAGGGATGGAAACTTCCATTCTCTTTAGAGATATTGATAATAAAATCTTTGAGGTTTCTCTCAGTGCATCATTTAGGCAGTGTCAGTGCCCTGAGGTCCCCAGACTGCAGCACTGGCGATATGTGGGGCATTTGGGATATTTGTGATCTTTAGACGACATGTTAAATTTGGGGTGATTTTCATTTGAGTTCTCTTGCCTTGATCTCACCTTGTTTCTTTGTTTTTCTTGTGGAGCAGAAGGAAATGGAAGGATATAATTTATTGCATAAAACTTCTTGTGTCAAAGTCTTCCATCAGCTCTGTCAGAAGTAAGAGAGACCTCAGGTGCTCAGGCTCTTCCTTAGCTCCAAAGCAGGAAACAAGTTGAGAATAATTCCTCAAATTTAACAAGGGGTCCTAACAACTAAACCCTCCAAGAGGAAAGGGACTTGGGGCCTTCAGAGCAGCAAGGAGAGTGCCATGACTCCCTTGGAGAAGAGAGAGCTGGGTAACATGACTTTTATAGGTTCAGTGGCTCAATGAATTCTACATTTCACCAAGTCAGCTACTTTTTAGCTTGCAGCTTGCAGAAAAAATAACTGTAACGTGAAGTTTGTGGGCAACTTCTCATTCTTCTCCTCTGCGTTTCTGGTGCTTATTCAGCCTTCACCCTGTGCAGTCCAGGCTTGCGGAAGCTGGTGCCTTTCTTTCTGTCACCCTCAATTTCCCTTCCTGCCCTCCTCAGGGCACAGAGGCACTCGTCCAAACACATTTCAGCTCAGTTGTGAGTTCCCTGCTCTTATATCTCTTACTTAGACATGCTTGTACAACAGCAAGCAAGTTAAGCTGAGCTCAGCCCCCTTAGTTCAGGGGCTTCCTTTTTGAGCAGAGTTGAGTGATGGGAAGAAAGGTCTGGTTTGCCTCAGTATTCCAGTGTTATTCCAGTATTTTTTCAGTGCTTTCCTCCCAGCCTGACCACTAAAGCTCTTGCAGTGGTTACACAGCCCTTGCTTTCCTCTTCCCATGCCTCAAAGGGGGTTTCCTTTCCTTGTGCAGTTGTCTTCTACTGGACTTTAGTCAGGTTGGGACCTCACTGGTCTGGATTAAAGGGTATAATGCTAGCACCTAGTAGTCATCATGTGATCACTGACTTATATCTTAGATCCAACAGCCTGTGTGCCTGCAAAATTGGTTAAGCTGAAGCCTCCAGAAGAGTAAGGAGTGAAATAAAACCCATGCTTCCCATGCTTGGAGTCCTTGCAGCCTTTTTTTTTTCCTTTTTTTTCTCCCAGCGTGGCGGTTCTGCTGGTGCTCCTGCCTTGACAGGGAGTTGTACTTCATCAAGCAGCATCCAGAGCCTCCTTGTCTGAGATCCCTCAGCCCTGGGGGTGATTCACAAACTAGTGCAACCTGTTGCAGAGGGAGTGCCTGCTACTGAGGAGATGTGTGAGGTTACTTATTAACAAACTGCAGGCATCTCCATCAGCAGAAGGCTGCGCTCAAACCCTGGGGAATGGCTCAAACCCTGGGGAATGGCTCCAGTGGGTTTCAGACAAACCAAATGACTTCAGTCCTTGCACTCCTCAACTGCTCACTCTTACCATGTCTCAGCCTCAATTGCTTCGCACCCCATTAACCACAACATTAAAATGACTGATATCCGGACATGAGTTGCTGGGGAGGGGAAGAAAGGAGGGATAAAAAACCACTTTTTTATTGTTTTACCCACGCTCAGCTTCTTGCGGTAGGATTTCCAAGTTCAGAAAAGTACCTTGCTTCTCTAATAACTGAGAAGTGAAACACTCCAGCAGTCGAAGTCTGTCTTTTAAGGGAGCCTTTATGGAAAGTAAGTGTATATAAAAGGAGAAAAAATATCCGAGCACAGCTGTTGTGCCAGCAGAATACAAACCTCCAAAAGGAATTGGTGTCACACCTCCACTGCTGCTTTGCTGGGAGTTTTGCCTTTTCAGAGCAACCATTGGCTTTTAGCTTGCTGGTCTCAGTGCCCTGAGTAGCAGCTGACACCAGTTGTATCTGGAAATTCATTCTGTGAGTCTGTGCTGTGCTTTGTGGTGCAAGGGAGGTTTGGGAGGTGGTCCTGGGTGTCCAGCAGTGTTCCATCTGTGGGTGAATGAATCCATGTCCTGCTTTGAGTCCGTGGAAATGAGGAACAGCCCACTGTAGGTAAGTGGTAGTAATCTGCAGAAAGGGCTTCTGCACCAAAAGCTTGTTGTAGCTCTTCAAACATATGGGAGATTACTTCTGACCACAAATCTTGCCGTGCTGATAATCATCTCCTTGCTTATTGAAATTTGTTGCCAGCAAAGGCCACCCGCTTGTGGCAGGGGCTGCGTTTCACCCTGTCCTGTTTTCAGTTAACAGGTGGATGGAAGGTGGGCAGTGCAGATAACATATGGGCTAATAGTGACCTATATCTGATGCTGATTTTGTCTTTGCTCTCTCTCCTTTCAGGACCCCTCAGTGACACAGCTCACAAACACAAGCCAAAGTGGCTTGGATGAATTCAACCCCTTTTCTGAGAGCTCACAGCTGGTACGTGCCATGAGTCTTTGCACTGTGTCCACTGGTGGGTTTGGCGGGGTAGGTGCAGCTTAAAAGAGAGAGTGAGGCACTGGCAGACAACAAGTTCACCATGATCCAAGTGTTCTCTTGTAGCCAAGAAGGCCACTGGTCTCCTGGGGTGCATACAGAAGAGTGTGGCCAGCAGGTTGAGGGAGGTTCTCATCCCTCTCTACTCTGGCCCAGGGAGGCCACCTCTGGAGTACTGGGTCCACTTCTGGGATCCCCAGTTCAAGAGAGATAAGAAACCACTGGAAAGAATCTTATGAAAATGCTGAGGGGCCTGGAGCATCTCTGTGCTGAGGAAAGGCTGAGAGCCCTTTGGCTGTTCAGTTGGAGAAGAGAAGCCTGAGAGGGGATCTGATCAATGCTGATCAAGAGCTAAAGGGCTTCTGGGGGCCAAGAGGATGGGGCCAGACTCTTGTCAGTGGTGCCCAGTGACACAACAAGGGGCAATGGGCACAAACTGGAACCCAGGAGGTTCCCCCTGAACAGGAGGAGAAATTTATTTGCTGTGAGGGTGGCAGAGCCTGGCCCAGGCTGCCCAGAGAGGCTGTGGAGTCTCCTTCTCTGGAGAGATTCCAAACCCTCCTGGACAGTGTGATCCTGAGCCCCCTGCTCTGGGTGACTGCTGGAGAAGGGGTTGGACCAGATGATCTCCAGAGGTCCCACCCAACTCCCACCACCCTGGGATTTAGTGATTTGCAGCTGAGTTCCCCATGGACATCTCATTGCGTGTGTGGCAAGCTGCAAGCAACTGCTGCTGTGCTGGAGAGCTCCAATAAACTCCCAGTCGGAGCTCTCCACTCGTGTGGAACAGCTTCTCTCCAACTCGCTGCTGGCTCACAGGAAAGCTATGTGAAGTGTGAAGGGGAAGATGTTTTGTGGCAGGACACATCAATATTTATTTCATCTCTGTGTTGGGAGCTGAACTGGAGCAGCGATACCATCAATAGATCGCAGAGCTTCATTCTTACTTCCTGGCTGTTGCACTGCATGGGATGGGAAAAGGAGAATGGTAAAGCAGGATAAAGCAATAGCTGTGGTTTAATCAAATGATCAAAACCCTTTTTTGTTTCCCCTTTGCCCAACAGTTATAATCCCCAGGCGCAACTCCCCCAGTGCATTAAGGAACCAACCAACTTTAGAAAGAACGAGTTGCTTTCTAGTGTAGCCGTGCTAAAGCTTGAACTGTCCTTCTCTAGAAGCAGCAATATGTCACGTTTTGGCCTTATTGCTTGTGATTTCTATGCAGACAAATGCAGTGCGAACCACACCAGCCCCACAGCCCTCTGGCCCCTCGCAGCCGGCTGTTCTGCAGACATCTGTGGAGCCCACTCCCCAGGTATGGCAACCCCTTGCTCCTGTCTTCTCCAGAGATGGGCTAGAGAACAGGAAGAAGCTCCTGTGGGCCTCTGAAGGCATGTGAGAATAGGAGGGGAACTAGATTCTCTGGGGTTCTCTGGCTGCTCAGGGTGTAAATGCAGCCTTCAGGTTCTCAGCCCTTGCTGTGGAATTGCATTTGCTTGCGTTCCAGTTTGGCATCGGGCGTGTTTGCTGGTGGTTCTGCTACTGCCATGCTTAGGGAAGGACCTCCCTTTTCTCCCCCTGCTTTAGGCCGTGGCTGCGGCGGCACAGGCTGGGCTGCTTCAGCAGCAGGCAGAGCTAGAGAGGAAGGCAGCTGAGCTGGAGAAGAAGGAAAGGGAATTGCAGAGCCACGCAGCCAGCATTGATCGTGAGTACTGCTTCCCACAGCAAGTGGGATGCCCAGGGAAGCCTGGGTCGCTTGGTTTGTCGGGATTTGATGAAGGTTCAGCCCATCCAAGTGCACACAGCTTTTTTAGAAGCCCTGAGTCTTTCCTCAGTCCTACAGAGCTGTGGCAGCTCTCTTAGGACTGTACCTGCCACCCCATCAGTGATAAGGTGGGAAACAAGCTCAGAGATGCTGGAGGACAGCTCTTGTGGGTCTCTGCCCTCAAGCACAGTCTCAGCATCTGTGTTTGGCCACATAAAGTTCTTTGAACACCAATTTTGTGCCTGTGTCTGAGCTGTTCTCATGATGCTGCCACATTAAGGTGTCCTCAAACCTTGTTATTTCCCAAGACCTGGCCTCTTCCAAGGTCTTAATGTCAGCGTGTATAAACTTGCAAGTTATGGCATGTGAATGGATCTCTCAGTGAGGGAAGAGCAAGTGAAGAGCTTCTCATTTTTCCTTTCTGCAGCAAGGCAAAACAACTGGCCACCTCTTCCCAAAAAGTGTCCCATCAAGCCATGTTTTTATCAGGATTTCTCTGCAGACATCCCAGCAGACTACCAGCGGACATGCAAGATGCTCTATTACTTATGGATGTGTAAGTCTTAGCTTGAACTGCAGTAAAAATTCATTCTAAGAAGATTCTGTATCAAATGCTGAGCTTTGCCCTGTGGTAAATTCTGTAGGTGGTGTCTATGAGGGTAAAATAATGTCTCACATCCTTTTTTTGTGAGCGCAAAGGGCTCCAAGGTTTATCCTTTGGGAGTAGCTCATTCACAACAGAACTTTGAGGTGTTGTTTAATGGTGTCTTTAACAATCACCGCGAGACCCTGAAAGGCAGTGGATAGTGCAGTTCAGAGATCAGGTACAAAACAGCCTCAACCATATTTGTCAATTTTGGTGCACTGAAAAGCTTAAAGATTTGTTGTAAGCAGCGGGATCAGATGAGGTTCTTGGATTAAGCTCTGTTTTCCTTTCAAGGGAGGGAAGGAAATTGGATGGCCCAAAGGCCCCTTAATTGCTGCAGAGCTCCATGTGTTCAGTGAGAGATTAGGGAAGCTCAGAGAGACTTTGGAGCTTTCCAAGAACTTTTTTGATGTGTTTTCTCTCTCTACCCTATCCTGAACAGTGCATTCGATCACCCTGCTCCTAAACCTGCTTGCTTGCCTGGCATGGTTCACAGTCCAGATGGAGAGAGGCGTAGACTTTGGTCTCTCAATCCTGTGGTTTATTTTATTCACCCCTTGTGCCTTTCTCTGTTGGTATCGACCAATTTACAAAGCTTTCAGGCAAGTACTATTTTCTTCTGTAATGGGGATCTATCTTGTCGTGGGAGGAGCTTTGGTTTTATCTGTTCTGATCGTATGTTGCCTGCAGGCTTTTTCCAGCTTTTTGAGTAGTTAAACAGATCAAACCCAGTTGTTCCTAAATGTATGAGAAGTATCTGATAGAACTTGATTATGCTGGTCCCTTCTCATCTTGAAATCCAAGCCTAGCCCATTGTAGGGTTCTACTTTATATTCGTTTCTGAGGAACTCTTTGGTATGTTCCTGAGCACACTGTGTGCATTAAGGAAGCTGCCTTCACCTCACCCTGCGCTGGGCAGGTTGTGCAGTAGATGTGGTGTAAGTTGTTTCCCCAAGTTTCACTCCTGCTGCTGTCTCTCCTGCAGGTCTGACAGCTCCTTCAGCTTCTTCGTCTTCTTTTTCATCTTCTTCTGCCAAATAGCAATCTACATCATCCAGGCTGTTGGCATTCCTGGCTGGGGAGACAGGTAAGCTGAGTTCCGTGGGCCATCCTGTCACAGCCTCACACAGATACTTTTTCTCACCAGGGCTGTGACTGTCAGAAGCTTTGGGGTCCGTTTCTGACAGCTGTCTGTTCTTCCTCCCATGCTTTTTCTGACTTGATACGCAGCTTTCGCAGGTCCCAGCTGGGCTGCCTCTCTCCTCTGTTCTTCCCCATCCTAGTCCCAGCAACAGCACGTACCTTTGCTGCTGCCACTGTGAGCCAGCGCTGAAAGGAGTGTGTGAAATCTCCCACGCATCCTCTGCTGCCTTCCCCCTCGCTTCATACATGTCATACTTACCCCTTCTTGATGCTGAGCCTCTAGTGTTGACCTGCATTGTGGTAAAACGGAGACTTCCCTGGTAGAGGCTGTAGTGTGGGTGTGAGGCATCTCTGACCCCTAGTCTGACTAAACCAGCAGCCTAATTCTGTCCCCAGACTCTACCTGACTTTCTCTCGTGTGTCATCGGTGGCCTGTGCTTCAAAAAATAAGCAGAGAGGCTTTGAACCTCACCTTTTCTTGACAGCATTGTAGAGAAGGATGAATCTGGGCTTCTAGAGCGGGTCCAACAGGCCCCTCATCAGCAGTTGTCCCCTGTGGTGAAAGCAGAGGCTTTCTTTTCGCCTCGCTGCCTTGGCCGCAGATCAGATTCCCGAGTTACTGGGAATGCTGCAAAGGTTAACAGCGAGCGGTTTTCCTCCCGAGGGGCAGCCTTCAGGTGAGGAGCAAAGTGAAACTGCTGCCTATTTTTGCCGGCTGCCTGCAGAACGGCTCCTAGGCAGAGCTGTCCTTGTCCCTCGCTCCCTGGTGCTGCCTTAGTCACGGGGCACTGGGAGGGAGCGCTCTGGTTTGAGTCTGGCTTTGGAGAGTGTGCCTTGAGCTTTCTGCTGCATTTCCTCGAGCCAGGCAGCGGGCTTATTTTTGGCTGTAGAGCTCAGTGTGCCTTTCTGCTTCCTCGTAACGAGCGGGAAGTTGCACAGCACGTCAAGTGGGACAGCTTGGCTCACTTGATTCCCTCTCTTCTGGTGGCACACAGCTTGCTTGGGTTAGTGGTTGGAAGGATTCCTTTCTCCAGAATCCAGGAGGGCGCTCTGAGTGAGACATCTTGGTATTATCACCCACAGCCAAGCACACTTATATCCCTGGCCATGCAGGGCTGTCACAGTGACATCTAGGTCTAGGCTCCAGATCTGCCAGCTGATCTCTTCCAATTTAGATGCACCAGCCTGGCTTTACTGGGCTGAATTTTGAGAAGGTGCTCATGGAAGTGACTTGATTTATGATGACACCAAAGGTTTTGATGTTGTAGAATCATAGAATTGTTTAGGATCATCAAGTCCAACTGTTAACCCAGCACTGCCAGG
>JANIJG010002851.1:24592-66056 GCA_024611175.1 Megaceryle torquata | reverse complement strand
GGGAGAAGCGCCTGAACCCCCCTGGCTCCAGCCTCCTGTCAGGAGCTGTCAGAGCCAGAAGGTCTCCCCTGAGCCTGCTTTTCTCCAGGCTGAACAACCCCAGATCCCTCAGCCACACCTTGCATGTCTAAAAGGCATCATGGCAGGATTGTTGGTCACTCTGCTTTCGAAGACCTCAGGCTGACCTGGAAAAATGACTCTGCGATGGTATGAATCAGACCTTCCTCCAAGCCATGGGACTTGCATCAACTCTGTTCCCTTAAATCCACTCAACATGTCCCTCTGCTCCTCTCCTAGTGCCTTGCAATCCCAGCTACATCCCCCACTGCCCTCCTCCAGCTCCCTTGGCCATCTGGGCTGACCTGCCTATGCTTTCTTGCTTCATTGACTCTCCAGCTATTTATTTTCAATTTATTTTGGACAATTAACATCATTCCCAATTCTTTCTCCTTCCACTCTGAGGGGATGATTGCATCTCCACTCTTTTAAATACAGATTGTACTTAAGAAGCTAATTCTGAATAGATGGGTCGAGCTGAGTCAGCCCAGCATGTGTTGCGCACAAGCGCAGGTCTGACTCCGATTTCTCTGAGCTCAGAGGCCACTTGGAAATCGATGAAATGATGCTGTGGAAACAGCTAGAAACAGGACCTCATGGCCAGCCCAGGAAGAGCAGGTTGTGTTCAGGGGTTTACTGGGAGATGGGGGTTAATTTGATGAAGGCTGAGCTTTATAAGCGACTAAGCCCTTCTCCTTCACGCAACCGCTTTCTCCTGACAGCTTGCAGAAGTGTTTTGCTTTGCATTAATCACTCCAGTTCCTCCAGATGAGAGGTGTTGTGCAAGCCCTGGGGTCAGCACACGGGGCACGGGAGAGCAGGACTGGGACTTTTTAAAACATGAAATTAGCAGCCTCTTCCCTGGACCTGGAGCATAACAATGTTTGTTGAGCAGAGGATGGAGATCGTGGACCTCAACAATAGAGAGAGAGAGACCATTTGGGGCCAGGCTGCCGTGAGCTACCTGTCTCTTCTGTCTTAGGAAACATCTCCCCAGCACAGAGCTGGTGTTTAAAGCTCTCATCAGAAGGGAACCTCCTAGAGTAAAACAACATTGTGAATCCTGGTGGGACCCAGACCTTTGGCTCCAGCATGTCTAGGGACTGAAAAGCTGATGATTAGATAACTGTAAACCATCCTTATTTTACAGCTCATGGTGGCTTTGATCAGAAAGGGAATGAAGCACACCAGGCTCCCAGGGTGGACGGGAGAACTGGTTTTGTGATGGAATGAAGCCTCTGATTATTGCAGCTAAAGCACCCGACCTTGCCACGGGGCTCGTAGGGCTGGGGCGGGTTAACACCCCAAAGGAGGGATATTGAGACTAGGAAGAGGAGAGGGAAAAGGAGAAGAAAGGTGTTTAGGTGTTTAATTATATTTTTTTAATCAATACCCAAAGCAGTGATGAGAATTTTCTGCTGTCTGACCCTAAATGTAGTAAAAAATTTCTATGACTCTTAAGTAAAAAGAATTTCCCCAAACCGAGACTGTTTCTGCTCATGATGCCCTTGAAAAAGCATTGCCTGCAAGTCTTGCTCTCATCCCACAGCTGCTCCTGCTGCAGCAGAAATAGGGAAGGTGGGACAAGCAGTAGGAAGGAGAAGGGCAGAAAGAATGGAGAGAAAAATGGGATTTAATCAAGTCTGACGAAGCTTGTCAGGGTGGGAAGGAAATCCCTGAGTCTCTTTCATCTCTCCTGGTGCTGATGTTCTTATCACCAGGAAAGATATTTTTGTTTCCTGCCTTGCTAAATACTCAGAAACTCCATCTTTGTCTGGAGAAGTCTCCAGCTCGGGCTGCTGTGTTTTGCCTGGTTGCTAAGCTTCTCTCATGCATGGTTAATGCCTGATGAGATCATGGTGCCATTTAGCGTTTCGTGGCTAATTCAGGATTATTCATTAACAAAATCAAGAACAAACAGGTGTATTCATAGGCTGCCTTCATGGAAAGAAGGAAAACAACAACCTTGGGAAATGACAGGAATTATTCAGGGGAGACCAAAGTGCTGGTTGAGCTGAGGGAACTTCAGGGGGTGGTGGGAGATGGAAATTTATTTTCAGAACAGCTGAATCTAAAGCTTTTTATGCCATTAGCTCTGCAAATTTGGGGGGGTTTAATCAATCTTACTTGAGATAGCCTTTTGTCCTGTACCAAGAGAGCTAGGAGGAAGGATTTAGAGCAAGGCCACGTGTTTACATTATGTGGGGGAGTCATCTATGCAGAAGCAAGGGGGGTGGACAGCATCACGGGATCTGTCTGCTTCCACAGCACCTCTGTACACGCAGAGGTCTTATCCTTCCTCCTTCACAAGGAACGGTGCTGGTTTCTGACTGATGTGTAGGCAGGAGATGTGGAATAAACTCAAAGAAAGCTTTAAAGAGCTGCTGGGTTTGGGGGTAGCCATTGGTGTTGGCCAACGTGATGGTCCCTTGTTGTTGCTGCTGGAACGTTCTTCTGGGGCAGATCAGAGAGACAAATTGTCCTTGTCACATGCTCTGGTGGTCTTGTAAACGTGGCCGTGCTCAAGTGTTGCCCTCAGGTTCTTGTCCAGGCAGCTGAAAACCATAGTCCTGTGTGGCTCTGGTCTTACACAGGCGCCTGAATGCGAAGTCAGGGTCCGTGTGCCACCTGCCCAGGAAAAATGTTCATTTGTGATGCATCCAGAAAAAAAAAAATAGGAAAATGTTGACTTCTGTTGGAAAGGAAATAAGGTATTAGTACCCCAAATTTGTTCATTCTCTGCTCAAAATGGAATTTCTCAATTTGGGGTGGGTTTGGTCTTTTTAGTTTTTAATAAAACACGTCAAACGCTTTCAAGGAAATCAGATGCTTTCTGTGAGCTGCTTCTATTTGAATAATCTTCCCATGGACAGATGATTTAATGGACACTTTTCAAGTCGTCCTAGCAGGGATTTTTGTAGTTCAGCCTGAAGCGAGGAAGCTCTGCAGAAGAAACATGGAGCAAAGCAGAGCATGGGGACTCCAGGACAGTGGAGCCATAGCAGAGACTGTAATTACAGCTCTTGCATTCAACACCTTCCCCGGGTGTTAAATTGTCCCAGTGCTGTTTTTTTCTGGACTGTTCAGACTGGAGCCCGTACATCCCAAGGGTTGAATCCTAACCTGAGCAACTGGTGGCTTTGCCACGTGCATCCCCTACAACTTTGGGCTGATTTGAAGAGGTGGGTTATTCCTGGGCTAGCAAAGTCTACCCATAAATGCTGTTGGGTTGGGTGGGTGTGCAGGGAATGGCAATGGACCAAAAAAGTCCATTTTCTACACCGGATTGTGGGTCTGCAGCTCTCCAGTGCCAGGGAGAATGGGCTGATCTCATCCTCCACAGCTGCCTGGAGTTGTTCGCAGATCATAAGTGTGAAAATTTGTGGTTTATTAAGTCTGGAGGCCAGAGATAATGACCTCTTCAGTGCTGCTAGGTGGACCCTAGTTGTTATTGTTTTCACTATTATTTTTTTTTTCCCCCTGTCAGAAGCAAAGACTTCAGAAAAAAACCCTTTCATCCCAGAGGTGAGGACTGAATGGCTCTTGGCAGCTCATGTGTCAGGACTCAACCATTTCTTCTTCTGCTTTAGGCAATCAGAATGTTTTATTTACATCGGTGTCTTACAAATCATCCAAGGAGGGAGAAAGTCTCTCTAAAAAGTAAAAGGGCCTTTTGGGGCAAATTACAGGGAGGGAAAAAATATCTCCTAAGACCCCAGAAGAGAGATGCCAGCGGTATTTTTCTTCCTGAACAATCCCATTCACCCTGCCCCACTTTGAAGTTTAAATCAAGCTCCAAGCGTAGCTGCTGAAATACGGTACCCGAGTCGCTTTGTTCCGTGGGGCCAACCTGTGCCTCCCCAGGTCTTGCTGGAGAAATACGACCAGGGAGGGAGGTGAGGAGCAGGGGGGGTTGTCTGTATTTTAGCTTCTCACTTCTGATTTACACCCAATTTGTGCAAGGACGGAGTAAGCAGAAGATCTTTCTGATACCTTTTCTTCTTCACTGAGTGTGTTGATGTGAACCTGCTGTGGATGTGCTCTCATTAGACTGAGGTTAACCTTTTCCTTTTTTTTTTTTCCTCTTTTTGACAAATAGTAAATTCACTAAAAAATGCGGTGGAGAAATGACTCACAAATACCAGCCTAATTGGGCAAATACGTTTTGACCAGAAAGGGCTTTTTTTTTTCCCTTTTTTTTTGATGTAGAAATGTTTTGCTTTGACATTTTTCAAAATAAACCCTTTTGACCCCTCTTTCTGTCGAGGGGATTTTTGAAAATTGACCAAACTAAGAGAATAAAATGTTCTACTGAACTAAAAGAGTAAACCACCCAATTAAAAAAATGAATCAAAGCGAAACAGAATCCTGGTTTAAATCAGAGAAAATATTAAGTTGACCCAAAGCAGTTTTGTTTATATTTGGCTTTTTTTCTGAAACCTCTCCAAAGCGTCAGTTCCTTTTGACCCAAATTGCAAGTTTCTCCTGCTATTTTTTTTTTTGTTCTTGGGGTTTTTTTTTTTTCCTTCCTCTATTTTAACCACCAAGGCCACATACTTCTTATGTTCATGCCTCAAATTATAGGCATGAGCTCTGCATTTGCTCTCTTATTTCTCCAGGGGAAGCCGGGCTTCTCACACCTATGTGTTTTAGCTGCTTTTCTGGTCCAGCAAACCCACTTTGAGAGCAGTAATGGTTAAAAAAAAAATAGAATTAAAAATAAAATACCACCTCTTGGTTATGGGCACTACTTTTATTTAGTAGAGCACTAAATATTTTCCCAGTATTCTGGGGAAGAGCCCCAGATCAGTGGCTGCAGTAAGTAGCCCCTCGCTGCTTGTTTCTGGGCTGGTTTGGAAGCTGCTCTGGTATTTCAGCCTTGAACCCCCCCAGGGTATAATTCTGGGCAAGCTTCTTCTAGGCAGCAGCCCACCGAATTAGCACCCAGGTCCACCCAGCCCCACGCCTGCTTTAAATCATCCCCAACCCACGTAAGCAGGGCTGGGGGGGGTGATGTCAGCCCTGCCGTGGCTGCCCGTCCACCTTTTCAACGCGGGGTCCACCCAACTTTCCCTCCTCGCTCGCTGCCAATTCCCACACCCCGGGGCTTGGATGCGAAGGGCGAGCGATGGCCTCGTCTGTGGCCAAATCACACGTAGTGAGGATGACCCAACCTCTGTCCCCAGCCCATCTCTTCTTGCAAACTTTACGTGAAAACAGCTTAAAAACTGCCTCAATTTGAGCTGATGTTGTCATCTCCTTAAGCATCGAGCTCTCGTATGAGTGAATTCCAGAGCAAACCCCCTGGTGGCATCTGCAGCTCTTTAGGCTGAGGTTAAAGCTTTATTCCCGAGTGTCCGGTGGCCACGAGGAGCCATCTGAAAAAGTTGGCTTGACATAATTTTCAGGAAGTCTTAAATTCTGCCTTCTGCAAGGTTTCCCAGGTCAGGTATACAAAGCCTGACCTGTGTGAATAATGGTTTCTGTGGTTTACAGGCAGTTCCTAAAAGCTTAATAATTAAGAAAGTGCTTGTGGCTTCATCCAAATAATTCTGTTGATTTTTCTCAGCTAGTAAAAAACAAAGTCTGAAGGGTTTCTTATCGAATCAAGACTTGCTTTGGTCTGTAGGGCATTATTATTATTTTTTTTTCCCCATTCTCATTCTTTCAACTAAATTTAAAAGGTGAAAATTTAGAAGTGGCAATCTACTTTCAAACAGAAAAATCACAGGAGGGAGAGAAACCAAATCTACGCCTGGCTTGTCCGAAAAGCTCCGAGGGGACTATTTTTACTCCCTCAAAATCGTTTCCTTTTGGACCAATTTGCAAACCCAGCGTGAACTCCCGGTGCGTTGCTCTATTTGTGGACGTCTGAAAATGTTTCAGGAAAAAAAAAAAAGCTGGCGTGCAGGTGTACTCGAGATGACAAGTCCAGCCTTCCCACTGCCTTTATTGCTCCATTTCAGCCTCCAAACATCAGTGATTTCCCCCCAGGGTGGGCGCAGCAAAGCCCGTGCGTGCTGGCGGAGGGTGGCTGTGAGCGGCGGCGTGACACCTGGGGTTTTGGGGTGATTTTTCTGGCCTTTCCTGTTTTTCTGGCTAGGCTGGCAGGAGAAGAGCATTCTGCTGTGGCTGGGAGCTGCTGGGAAGATGAAAACAAGGGAAACTTTTACTGGTGGCTCGAGGCATCCAACAAAAATCATTTGTGTAGTGATTGGGAGTCAGCGAGTTGTTTAGTAGCGGGTGTCTCAATAGTGCCATTCATCTGGGGAGCCCAAAGCCCTTTGCAGGGGAGGGCTCTTCGTTTCCCGGTGGGGAAGCAGAGGTGATAGGGCTGAGGAGCAGGCCACAGTGGTGTCTCATCCCCTCCTTTCTCTCTGTCCTCTTCACCAGGCTGCTGGAGCAGCCTGGAAGTAGGTAAACTGGACCAGACCTGCTTTGGTCTAAAACGACCAAGTTCTTCTGAGGCACCCTGATGGATTAAAAAGCTGTTATATACCAATATATTGTTGTTATATATCAATAACAACAATAAATATTAATTGTAATCATTAAAATAAGGCAGGACTGTGACTTCTAGGTAGCAGAAGAGCATAGGGAAGGAGGCAGCGAGCACAAGTTAGAACAAAGAAAAGCAGGAGACTCACAGATTCATGTTGCAGGGTAGAAAAACCCTTCCAAAAGAGGTCCCTGCCCTTTACCTGTTCCCCTTTGGATGCTGACAGCTCCCTCAGGGCTTTAGTGCCAAGGTGGCTGTAGAAACCTCAGCAACTGCCCCTGAGGGTGCAGGATTTGGAGCTTCAGGTGGCTGTGGGGCTGTGAGGTGTCCAGGGTTGGGACAGAGGAGTCCTTGGGTCAGGAGTAAAGCAGCACAAGCTCAAACCTGGACTGACTCTGTGAACCAGAGAAGATATTACACCTCCCCAGACCTACCTTTGTGGATTAAGGCCCTGAAGGCAGTATGGTATCAGAGCCAGGACTTAAATGTAGAGACCCAAGAATACTTAATTATTCAAAGCTCAAACAGCCAACTGGAGAGGGATCCTGCACCGAGCAGCCTCTGGGTCAGGTTATCTGCTCTGAATGTGCAAAGCAGAATCAGCTGAATATTCAGGTCCTTGGCTGGAGCCAGGCAGGGGGGAGAGTTGGGCATTTCCCACCCAACTTAAGCAACTGCTTCATTTTAGCTGAATTTAGACTGCTGTGAATGATTATTTCCTTGCCAGATGATATAAAATAAGCATCCCAGGCAGCCCAGCTTTAACCCTTGCTCAGAAGCACATTGGATCATCAAAGCTAGGGTCTCGACCCTATCTTAGGATGTGCCATCGTCAATTTATAATCATCTGCCTCTTAGAGAAGAGGGAGGTGACTTGGGAAAGCAGCAGGTACCTTTGGCACCGAGAAATGCTCGGCGCTGGATTAGAGCAGCCGAATGTCTTTGGTGGATCTTCCTCTAGATCCATCCTCTAGATCCACTGGCTCCTTGCAGTGAAGCTAAAGCAGCCAAATGTCTTTGGTGGATCTTCCCCTAAACCCACTGGCTCCTGCAGTGAAGCCAAAGCTGCACCTGGCAGGAGTGAAGGAATTAATCTGGACAGAGCGCTCGCTAATCTGGAGATGGAAACAATTTGCCATTCAAGCAGAGGGAGGGGGAGGACAAGATGAGAGGGATCCTCGGGGGGTGGGGAGGGAATAATATTATTTTCAAGTAAGTTTTCTGTTAGAAATGTCCAAACTGGATATTTCTGCTCTTGCAAGGTTCTGGCAGATTCTTTTCAAAGGCAGCCTGAAACCTTTTCAAGAGAAATATCAAAGGAAATGTTTTTTCTTCCGCTGACATTTTTCACAAAACCAAAATATATTTCTTGACAGGCCACAAAGTGACCCAGATCCTCGAACCAAATACAAGCGGGTGTTTAGGAGAGCTTACCCACATATCAAAGAGCTCAAGGCCAGGCCTTTCCTTTCCACTTGCACTGCAGCTGCTGCCATGCCTGTCAAGAAATGTGAAAATAGGGAAGGGAAAAAGCCTCTTTGTGCACGGTTTTGGTGTGGATGCCTCGGCAGAGCTGTTCTACACCCCTCGTCCTGGGCAAGTTTGCCAGCCAGGGTTCACAGTGGTAAAGGTTTTGGCCATGGCTTGAGTGTCTTTTCTTTTAGACACCTTTGGAAAAAAAATCACTTTGAGGGTGTTGTAGAAGATGGGGTGCCAGCTTGGTAACTGTGATCAGCAGTAAAACTTGAGAAAATGTGAAGTTGGGGGAAGAAATAGGATTTTGTGGATTGGATGTGGCTTTTTCCTCTTAGCCCTTGGCCGTGCCCTCGGCATTTGTCAGAGTGATGCTCTGATTTGTAAATAACCAGAGCAGAGACTAAGAGAACTTCCTGCAGCTCTGTTTTCCGAGTCACTCCAAAACCCTCAGCATGCAAACATCCCTCTTACCTTACCAGGAGTTGTCTTCTGTGTTCTGCTGCATCTGGCAGGGGTTAGGAAGAGGCTCTCCCTGCCTCTGGTGGTTTTTTTTCTCCTCACAACCATGAGGTTATAAAGACCAGAAAAATAGGTCTCATTTTTATTTTTTTGGAGGGGGAAAAAAAGCCAGTTAGGAATTTGTGTGAAGTCTTACTTGCTGTAATTTATCTAACCTTTTGCTTGATGTTTTTTTACCAAGTGTTTAAAGGGGAACTGGGCTTATTGAGCACTCTCTCCAGGAGTGTGGAACCTCCTTTGTCTTGCGTGTGTATATATTTATATATGCCCACGTATGGATATATAAATATAGTTGTTATAGCAGAGTGCAGCACAGGACGTCAAACCCCACGTCATTTGTTTCCCCTCCTAATGATCTATCTCTGGAATCCCGATTGCTTGAGCTATTCCAAAAATGCAGTTGATGGCTGTGCTCTGGATGGATGGAAAGCTTCTCCTGGCAATGGCCTTTCCAGCTCCTCTGTAGGGGCTGTAACATTCCAGTAGCCATTAGCAGCTCATATCAAAGAGGGGGGCCCTGTAGCACTGGGACCATCCAAGCAAAGCCCCTATCCCAGTTACCTGCAAGCATCCACGTGAAATACTTCTGGTGAGAGAGGATGAGGAGGAGATGATCAGTGGTGGTCCCTAAATCCACACCAATCCCCACGCAATGATACGTGAGAATCAGTCCTGGGATGCATTTCCACATTGCGTAAGAAACGAAACCCTAAATCCTGTGAGGATTAAAGGCTCTTTGACACTCAGGGAAAACATCACCCCTTGGGAGGCAAGAAGAGCCGTGATTTTAGGCTATGTCTTCAAGCCTTAGCAAAGGATTCCCTTCGTGATCTGCCCTATCTGCCATCACAGTGCTCGGTCTGCCCATTCACTTTGTCTGTATCTAAAGCTGTAGCTCCCAAGCAATGAGCTCAGTTACACGGGAATTTGTCTCCCAAGAGGAGTTCTAGTACCAGAAAACAAAATGGTTTGGGCTTTTCTGTGATCGGGCTTTGGGTTTGGGTTGGCTTTTTTGGGGTTTTTTTTGGTTTTCTTGGTTCTTTTTTTTTTTTTTTTCAACAAATGTCTGAAAAACTTGAAGGAACAGGGTGTGGGGGAGGAATAAATGTTAATCAAACTTTGATGTGGCAAGAAGACATCAGTTCCAGAGCAGGCTGGAGATGTTGGATGGATCCAGACCAGTTAGTCTTTCCCAGTTTTCCACGGCGCTCAGGACCAGGATTTGATCAGGTCACTGTACCCTGTCCCACTACCCATAGGTTCAGTGCAAAACCAGGTTACTGCAGCTGCCTCAAGGCTGGTACCAGGTTTGGGTTGAGACAGCAGGTGTAGCTCACATTCCTCAAGTACCCCTCATGGACATCATCCCCCTGATGTCACCTCGGTGGAAGGACCAGGAGATGCCCCTACCCCATAAACCTCCCTAGGGGACACAGAGATGTGACCATCAGTCTGGGGAGAACCTCTTTTCGCAGCCCCACCAAGTTCTCACGGTGACAAGGAGGCTGCTTTTATCTCTGTGGGTTTTAGCACCGCTAGAAACTTCCTAACACTGGAGTTCCCATCAAAATTCAAGAGGTGGGACTCCCACAAAACGGACGCTTCCCAGTGTCGGTGCCACATATGGAAATCATGCAGAGGCTGGGGGTTACTTAGTTGGGTTTGGGGTTTTTTTTGTAGCCACCACAACTGCAATTTGAGGAGAGGAGGAGAGGTATTCCAACTATTTTGTCTTTAAAAGGAAATACTGAACAACTTATGGATAAGCCATTAACCCAGGCCTAGACCACTCGTGGTCGTTAAAGAGCCCTCGGTGCTATTTGCAAGAGGGGAGGTGGGCGGGTGTTGGTCTTGGACTGCTGCCGAAATTCCAGTTTAAGGAAATGCATCCCAGCTACCTAGAATTCCACCTGCATTATAACTCGGAACAGGACCTATATTCCCAAGCATTGATCAATAGGTCTGGAATAGTATCTTTGCCCTACATCAGTGCTACCGGTGAGAAAATAGCTAATCCAGCTGGGAATCTGACGTTCATCCCCATTGGGAGAAGCAACCCCCTCACTTTTTGGGTAGGCTTGGATCTCAAACCTCTATCTTTAAAGAGAAAAGACTTATCCAGAGATGGAACAGGTCTTAGGGTGGAGAAATGCAGAGTTGGGGGGGGGGGGGGGGGGGGTTTGGAGGAGGATTGGCAGGGCTGAGGTGGGTGCAGCATGGGTCTGGTCCAGCATCCCCACTCGAGTCACACCCCATAGAAGATGGTCTGTTGCTGGATCATGGCCTCACCCTCATCTCTGCTAATTAGAGGCTGGCCCCTCAGGCAATTACCCTTCCAGAAAAGTTATCAATAATGATGATGGCAACGTCAGCTCATTGTTTTCATGGGACAAATATTCAATCCCTCCTGCATCGTGGTCCTGCGTGGCAAAGCCTCTGCTGCAGTCTAAGTGGCCACGCTGCGTAGAAAAAGCTATTCCTTGAAGACAAGTTAAAACCCATCCTGCTGGATGGAGGGTGGTGATATTTGAAGGCAGTTATTTTATCTTTCTTTGACTTTAAAGATAACATGCTACCAGCATGTGAAAGGGCATCATTTTTCTTCTCTGGGAGTTATTTATGATTTTAATCCTGCTCCACCCTACGCATTACAGTTTGTGAGGCTTTTCAGTGGAACTGTTACTGCTTTAAAAAGCAGATCAAATCACATCTTCCCACTTTTTTCTTTTTATTATTATTTTCACTTCATCTTCTCTGCAGCCCAGCATGTTTTAAAGGCAGAAATCAGCCTACCTTTGCAGACACATCTCTGCAGCCCAGCACCAACACATTTTAACGGCAGAAATCAACTCACCTTTGCAGCCACTTCCACAAATACAGCTCGGGTTCCTGAGAATATAGGGAATTGCAAATTTGAGACCCACTTTCTATTCTATTTCTATTTTTCACACTCGTGCAAAGCGCCTTTCACCTTGTCTTTCATGAGTAATGATTTGCCATCCTCTGCTCTCCCAGTTTTGCATTTCAAAGCCACCCTCGAAGGAAGTGTCCCGGAGGTCTCAGCAGCGGGCGGTAGCTGCCGTCCCTGTTTGCAAACGACAATCTGGGTGTGAGATGAGGTTATTTAATATCAGGCAGTGGTGTGATGGAGCAGCTGGGGATCTGGTTATGCCCCGGCACAGCTTTAACATCCTTTGTTTGGTGGGGCAAATGTCAGTCAGAAGAGGAACTTTACTGGAAACGGTGGTGGTGGGACTGGAAGCAAGGGGTGATCTCTTGGCTCTGCCAAAACCTGTGGCAAAGCCTGCGCTGCTGCTGAGGAAGCCAGGATTTTGCTGGAAGCTTTTCACAGCATCCTGGGCATGAGAATTAGCATTTGAGCTGAAAGAATGGCTCCCCAAGAGCCTCCAGCTCCACTCGTGCGTAGTAGGGTAGTGAAGGGGATTTTGTTATTGCTCTGTTGTGATGGCAGCCCCTGAATCTGTCCCTGGACAGTCCATCCTACTTCTGATTTGAAGCAGGCAAGCATTACCCATCTTCCAGACACTTCTGCAGAAAGATCATAGAAATGCCTGGGCTGGAAGGGACCTCTAGAGCTCATCCAACGCCCCTACTGAGAGCAGGGCCATCCTCAACTAGAGCAGGCTGCTCAGAGCCTCTCAAGTCTCACCTTGAATGTCTCGAGGGATGGGGCCTCAACCACCTCCCTGGGCAACCTGTTCCAGTGTTCCACTACCCTCATGGTAAAGAAAAATATCTGCTGGGTATGAACTACTTGCAGCTGGGGTATCACCAGGTAGTGGGAAGTGCCTGCCCAGGCTTTCCCAAAGCACCCGCTGTCACCAAATTACACTCACGTGCTGTGTGGCAGAAGAGATTATGCTTGGTGGACCTGGCCCTGCTTGGGTAGACTTGAGGAAGGATGCTGTAAATGTCTGGAGGGAAGCCAGTTGTAGCCATGACACGCCCAAGCAGGCCTCTTACCCAGCTATTTTCCTTGGTTTGGACCCCTCCTGTTATTTGTACTTCACTGTTCATGTTTTAATCAATCAGGCACATGCCGCAGGGTTCCTGCCCATTGAGGGGACCGGTGAAGCGATTGACTCCAGATGGGAAATGTCTGAGTAAGGAGCACTCTGATAACCACAGTTCAAAGCTTGTAGGGAAGTGGAGACTGGTGCCGAGATGGAGCAGAGGGAACTGGTCTTTTCATCGTGTCCTTTTGCAGCCAAGACATCGCAGGGAGTTCATGAGACCGAGTGTTTTAATTGCTTGCAGGTTGGGCAGGTCCTCAGAGTATGGGGGTGGAGAGGAAAAAATGCTGATAATGCAGATGAAGCTTCCAGTATGGGGAACCCTGAGATGCAGGGACCTTTCAAAGACCAAGCTGGGCAGATGGGGCACCAGTGGATGGTGTTGGCTGAGTAGAGTCTGCCTGGTCCAGGCTAGACTGAAAGCATCCCTACCTCTTAAGCTGGAGTTCACAAATGAACCCGGGCCTCCGGAAAACGGAGGAATAAACCGGTTCGTGTGTGCAAGAGAAAACTCCTTTGGGCAGAGTATGTGTTTTGGTGAGTCCACGCGTCCTGAGCATCCTCTCTTGGGATGAGAGAGGAGGCACATCTGGGGATGGCTACCCTGGAGAGGCGGGTTATTTCCGTTCACGCGGGAGCTGGAGGTGGCACGTTCAGGAGTAAGTTGGGGTGCGAGTGTCTGGTACAAGCTGATGTTGCTTTAGGACTAGAATAGGTTTACATTTTCCACCTTCCAGGCAATCGCTGAGGAAAGAGATTGTCTCATTTTTTCATGTATATATATCTCATCTCCGAGTTGCCGAGGCAACACTGTATATGTTTGCAGGCTGGAAGGATCTGGAGATGGAAAATGAAGCCAGGGAGTGGACTGAGGAGAGAAGTCCAGCAGGAATTTTCCTCTGGTCTTTTGCGGCCGATTGGTTAGCGCTAATTTAAGCCGGTCTCCTGAGATTAGTCATCAAATCTGAGATTTCAATTTTTATTATTTTAAATCAACCGCAGTTGCTCTTGGGAGGCCGTTTTTCATGTTAGAAATTAACCTCGCCGAGATTTAGCCGGTGGGGGCTGCAGGATGGGAGCCAGCAGGCAGGGTAATACCATAGAAACATAAACAAGGTACAACATCTTGCTCTACCGGCTGGTGGAAAGCTGAGCCCCCGGGGAGCAGCGGCTTCGAGGCGGTGGAGCCTCAACCTCCAGTATGACGGGAGGCACTGGGCTACCTGGGTTTTCTCCGTGGCCACTCAGCGCCTGCTCGTGGCTTGTGAGTTCCTCCAGGGCTTGGGTTTTTAGGATGCCCCAGGTCCAGGGAAAAGTCACTGCAAGGATGCACCCAGCTGAACCCTCCTCCGTGCCGAGGCAGCTCCCGGTTGCAGCTGACTGCCTGGAGAGTCCTGTGGCACTGGTGAGGGTGGTTCTAAGCATCTTTTTCTCCCAGTTCTGGGGTCGTTGTTTCCCACGAGCACCAGTGACTGCGGGATCTCGCCGCCTCTGTGCCGTGGCCTCAAGTTTGCTCTTAGCAGTGTCTGAGCACGTGCAGATGGACACACGGTGCCCCAAAGCCACAGATCCCATGGGTGGGAGGTGGGGAGGGAGCTCTGGGGGAGGTGGAAGTGAAATTTGTAGATGCCTGAAAGAGCTGAAGATGGGCATTAATGAGACGAAAGTATCTGTAAGTTGAGGCCGCTCAGAAAGTCTATGGGAGATTTTTGTCTGCTTTGGAGAGGCTTTTGGGGAAAGCATCTTCTAAATTCTTACTGAATTTAAGATTTATTAATCATTAAAGCATTTTGCAGCCTGTGTTGCCCTGGCAGTAGCAGAGCTGGAACATGCACATGCCATAACCATGCAGGCACCTCCCCTTCATCCTTCTCACCTTGCCCCTCCATGGGCTGCTTGAACCATGCAAAAGCCCCTTCAGCTCTTCAAAGCATTTTGGGGTGGGTGGGGGGTTCCTCAAGCAGAAATGACCTTCTCTCTACCTCTTCCCCCACCACCACACCTTTAAAAGGCAATTTGTGCTGAAAATTCAAAACACTTGGCAAAAAGTTGGTATTTCTGCTGGGCGGCTCCCCCCAGCTTTTTGGATCTTGAACAAATAAATAAGGCAAGAACTTCACAAGGACAGGGAAGGCGGCGGAGGCGATGGTGCCATTCCTGTTGGCAAGGTGACATTCCCCACCTCTGCTACATGAGGTTCAGAGAGGCCATCTGGTACGTGTATTTCTAATCTCATCATTTTATTTCACTGGATGGGTCGTGGTTGGTTGGTTATTTTTGTTCTTTCTTTTTGTCAGTCACTCAGGAACAGGCCTATAAATAGACAAACTGTCTGACTTGCCAGAAATTGGTGTTCAAAAATCCTCCCCGTGAGTAATAGGAGGTTTGATAAGAAGCGTGTGGAAGGAGTTGCTGGTGCTGAAGTCACCCTGGGCTATTTCTTCATCATCCTCTGATCTCTGAGTGTTTCCCTGCAGGTGGCACTTGGCTTTGGGGAGGTGGAGGGGTGACATCCAGCCATACCTGGGGAGAGCGGGCTGAGCTGGGTGCGGCTGTGGCTTGGAGCAGCATATGGAGGGTTGTTACAGCCAGAGTATTTTCAGCTGTTGGGAAAAAGGCTGTAAAATATGATTCCCACCATAAGCAGCCCTCTGGGTCGGGAGTACATCAAATTGGGTATTTTGCCTCTGGCAGAAACCAAAACCTGATGCGCCAGAGGATGGTAAAGCCCTCGCCTAATCCCTTTAATTGTGTAATGCCACAGCCAGCAAGGAAATGGTTTCTGATCTGTTAATCTTTACTGGGAAAGACAAGCTTTTGTAACGGTATCCGTAGCTTTTAAACCCCCCCGTTATTGCCACAGCCCCGTGCAGAGCCTGCACTGGCACCTTCAGCAGGTTAAAGGGAAAGAAGGAAATGAAACCCCCTCCAAGAATAATAGAAAAAATAAAAATCAGTGAGGTGAAGCAGGAGAGGGGTCCAGCTCAGCAAGAGATAGGAGCAGGTAATGCAGGGCAAGGCCAAGGGGCTGCACCCCGAGTCGGGGGATGCTCCTGGATCCTCGCCTGGGTTTTTAGCCCCTCCAGTTCCCAAAGCACCACGCTGCATACAAAAGGGAAGAGAGGAAAAGCAGGGAGGGAGGGAAGGAGGGTGTTTCTGGTATTGAGCAGCGGTGCGGTGCTATTTCTCTCGGCAGCTGACAGTGTAAATGCATTTCCTGGCAGGCAGCTCGCTCTGTATTAAAATTCTTGATGAAGATTATTAAAGTGTGTTTATGAAAAGCCCGCGAGTGCTTCTTGGACTCCAACCTGCCTTTTCAAAATGAGATGTTTGGGTGCGGGCTGAGCGCTGGTGGGTTATTAAAACCAGCCTGTCCAAACCCACCCGCTCCGTTGGCAAAGGGCGGTATCTGCAGCAACTGGGACGGTCCCAGCCTCCTCTAGCCGGGGACTGGTGTGGGGTCCTGCAGCCGGTGCAATGCCTAAAATCCCAAAATGTGCCCCAAAACCTCACTGCAAATAAACTTGAGTTGCCCTGACCCAAGCTGGGGTCTGGAGAGAGGTGCAGAGGGATGACTGGGAGCTGTGGAGCTGTGTTTTGGTGCTTTGGGAGCATGTGGGGATGGCTCCAGCCCTCTCTTTGTGCCAGCAAAAGTTTTGGAAGTGGTTTCAGTGCTGGAGACGGAGCCCTTGAATGCCACACACAGGCATCCCACCGGTGATGCTGACAGGGAGATGTCCCTGTCACCCAGAGCTAGGTAGCCACGGTGTGTTCACAGCCCAGGTACCACACGCGTGTGCACAAACACGCCACCGGCCGCACGCACCGCCTGCCACAGGCACCATGTGCACCTCGGGCAGCAGCCTCCATCCCCTTTTCTACATGTTCTTCCCTTCCCAGCCTGAGGTAGGACTTTTAATGTGGGAGACCAGGTTGTATATCTAAATATATGTCCTTAAAAAAAAAAAAAAAAGAAAAAGTTTCCACGAACAATGGTGGAAGCAGCCCAAAAATGTGCTAAGAAGGACGAATGCATTAGGACTGGAGTCCAAGGAAAATATCAGAAGGGTGAATCAGAAAGGAGGAAAGGAAGGGGGGAAAAAAATAGAAACGTATGGAGATTTTAAAAAGTGATTTTTTTTTATATATATATATTTCTTTTTTTCCCCCCTTTAATGTTAATGGCAGCTTTTCAGTTTGAGCTTGGAGTGCTGGAGAAATGTGTCAACTGCTTCTGCCCCCAGCCGTACTGGGGGGGATGCTGAAGCATTGTTGCAGTGACACATTCAAGCTGGTTTCAATCCAGCCTCATTTAGAATCATGGACTGGTTTGGGTGGGAAGGGGCTTTTAAAAGTTGTCTGGTCCAACTCCCTGCAGGGAGCAGGGACATCTGCAACTGGAGCAGGTTGCTCAGAGCCCCAGCCAACCTCCCCTGGGATGGTGCTAGGGATGGGGCAGCGACCACCTCTCTGGACAGCCTGGGCCAGTGTTTCACCACCCTCAGCACCAACAATTTCTCCTCTCTCTGCTCTAAATCTCCCTCTTTTAGTCTAAAACCATCCCCCCTTGTCCTGTCCCAACAAGCCCTGCTAGGAAGAGGCCCTGTCCCTCTAAACTTGGCTTCTCTGTAGTGATGTTTGATTAGTGATGTTAATTAGCCCCTGCACTCCAAGTTTAGACCCCACACTCCTGGTTTCAGCTCTAGCTCACCAGTTCCTCTTTAGTGGCACTAGTCCCACTGTGGCAAACCAGTTAGAAATAAACTGTTGGGAATGTTTTATACGTTTCTTGAAAGGGGCAGAGTCTTTTCTCTGTAGGAAAATGGGAAATGCCCTTATGGATGCTATGTAGGTTGAGCAAGCAGGTCAGGACCCCAGTGAGAAAAAGCAGGTGGGTGATGCTGAAGTTGTAAGTAGCATTTTCTGGAGCAGGGACAGCCCTTTCTCTTCTGGAAATGGCACCTGTGTGTCACACTGGTTTCTTGTAACTGACTAAAGTGTCTGGTGGCTTCTTAAGCATCACTGTGTCCCCTATTTTAATCGAGTGCTTTGGAGAGGCTAAACCCAGTTTGTCTTCTGCTTTACCTTTCTGGCTCACTCCTTCATTTGTTGTTGGGTCTGTCTCTTCATTTTTCCTGCAGTTCAGCCCCTCTTCCTGTGTTATCAGCAGTTCCAGCCAAAAGAGGCTGATTGCAGAGGGCAGGAAAAAAAAAAAAATATATATATATATATTGTCATAAAATCTTGGGGTTGATTGTATTAAATGGGAAGAAAAATCAGTTCTCCGGGCCAATCAAGGCAGCATGGTGGCCACAGACAGAGGTAGGAGGAGAAAGAGGGAGACCAAGCCCAAATTCATACTTACCCCTGGTGACTGCAACATCCATCAGGGCTGAAGACAATCTGAGTCTCATTAATCATCTGATATAAACAGAGGGAGACTCACTGGAACAGAGCAGTGTCACTGGATGAATGGCCTAGAGTTGGAAAATAAACATTTCAAGCTCGGCCTCGGCGTTTATTTTTGCTAAATGCCTTTGCCGCGCCGGGGCGTTTCTCTTAGCAGCGGGGTACCCTGCCCCACAGCCACCCCCAGAGCCTCAACTGGTGATGCTGGGTGAGAATCTCACCAAATAGAAGCACGAGAAAAATTTTAGAGCGGCCAAGTCTCTCCTGGGTGCTTTCAGGCTTTAGCTCCAGCCTTAAGGGTCTGCCCTGCCCCCGAGGGGGTGCAGAGGGGGTTCTTTGGGGTTTTTAGCAGGTGGGAGATGCAGCAGGGAGGCAGCACGGTTGGGATGTCTCTCCTCACAGTGCTGATCCACCACGCAGTGGTCACCAGGGAGGTGACATACCCAGAGGTGTTCCCTCCACGTTCACACGCCGCTGCGTTTCCACAGACAGCAGTTTCTTCAAACCTTTTATGCCTTTTGGGTTTTGGGTTTTTTTCCCTTCTGCAAAGCCCCTCCAGGTGCAGTCTGGAATCCACCCTTGCCCAAATACGCCTTTAATTCTGATTTATTAAGATGGTTATTGTATAGATGATTGGAAACATATTCTGGGAGATTTAATGGCCTCGGAACAGACACGTGGCCATTACAGAGCTGTTAATCCTCTATAAACATGTTTTTAATCGTGCCAGTATTTAAGGTACCATAACTGTCCTATTAAACGTAACGTATAGCTGGCAGCCTTCTTAGAAAGAACTGCAAGCTATGGATGGTTTTTATTTTATTTTATTTCCTAAAGGCTCATTAACTTCTGCTGCTCAGGAGATGTTACCACAGCCCCACGCGGACAGCTCAGCTCAGATATCCAACCCTTCCCAGTCCCCGGCTGGTGCTGTGTGAGGACCTTCACCAGGAGAGGACTTTGCCAAGGCCCCAGCAGGTGAGTGGTTTTTGGTCCCGCTGTGGACCTGCTTCTTTTTAGCATCACTCAGTGCATTTTGTTCCACCTCGGGTTGTAAGAGCAGCAAGACAACGCGTAGAAAGCTGTGTCAGTGCTTAGAACTTCGGTACGGCGCTTACCCCCTCCTGGGTATCTGCTCTCCCATCAGGATTAGTAAATTCCATTAGCAATGACATTTGGGGCTTTATGTTGCTGGTGGCAAGAAGAAAACAGCCACCCCCCAGCTATGCTCAGTTGGAAAATAAATGACATAACCCCAGACTGGCTTTTCATGTGCTGTTCTGACTTGATGTGCCATCCAGCTTGGTTCCCATCCAGCTGACCAGCCATTCCTGAGGATGGGCTGCTTACAGAAGAAGACAGGTTGAGAAGGGGAAAAAATTCCACTAAATTAAATTACTTGAGCTGGAAAAATAAACTCTCGCCACAGCTTGAAGCAAATGCCTCCTGCCTGGTGCCTCCCCTGCTTAGCGTGAGATGCTGCCCCAGAGCAGGAGGACTCGCTCCCGTCCAAGCTGCTCCGTGCCGAGCCGAGGAAAGGCAGATGTGTGTGGGATCCCCCCGATATCCCTTCGATATTATCCCCCAGCGTGCCACTCGTGTGATGTATCCCTTGGTGCTCAATAACCAAAGGTCTGTGGGGCAGGGGCAGCAGCCCTTTGCCTTCTGAACTCCCAGCACCTTGGCATGAAGCCATAGCTGGGTGTGGGCCAAGGGCTGGGGCAGCCCCGTCTGACCCCCTTTTGTGGTTCCTTTGTCTCTGGGTCTCCAAACTAACGCTTTTTGTCCCCAATGCCACACTTCCCCCGGCCCCCTTGTCCGAGGGGGAGGACAAGGGGTTATTCTTTGTGGAGAACAGTGGGGGATCTCATAACAGGGCAGCTGGCCTTCAGCCATCGCCCACCACCACCCTCCACACCTAGGTCACGTCTGGGCACTGGCATTTCTGGGGACCGGGCTGCGTCGGGTACCACGAGTGAACGAGTCATACACAGGGAGGACGGGGAGATGGGGTCGGCGCTCGGGGATCCCTGGTGGCAGCCTCAGTGTCTGCAAAAGGGTCCTGGGCTCAGCACTTGAGCACAACTGGATATGGAGTTTTTAACACATTTTCTTAAAAATGGTTCATTTTCATGTTTCTACAGGGGGACGGGGCCTGGAAGCTCAGGGCTGGTGGCTTGTTGCTGACAGTGCAAACGAACCATCCCACTGGACCAAGCCCAGAGGCGGTGAGGGTTAAGGGACAGAGTCATTTCCAGCTCCCTTTGCAGCATCCCCCTCGCACCCCATGGCTGGGAGCCCCACAGCCCCGTGTGCTGGTGCTTGGAGCGGGTGCTGTTTGTTTTGGAAGGAGCCAAACTTTGTCTGTGGAGCCGCCGGCCAGTTTTCCGCAGACCACCTTATACACTTTCCCAGCCTCGGCTCTCCTCGCACCCAGCAGCTACCTGGGCTGCTGGCACCACCAAATATTTTCATTGCCAGGTCCTATTTCCATGCCCGACCTCCTCGTGGTGGCAGATGCCAGCGTGTGGGTGGGATACTTGCAGGGCTGTAGAGATTTGCCGCTCCCATCCCAGTCTCCCCGGGATCCCATCCAACGTGGCCATTTTCCCTCTATTTCCCCCTCACATTCCTTCTGGGAGGTGATGGGCTCCGGCTGAAATGCTCCATGGCGGTCACGGCACGGAGTGTGATGGGGACCAGGAGCTTGGGTAGGATGCAGGAGCAAGTGAAGATGCCCAAGAGTCCCTGTGTGCAACGCAGGAATAAAAGGGAGGGAAAAAAAGTCAGGGCTGAGGCTCAGCCCAGTCGAGGATGGTGGTTCTCTCCATCCACACTGACCTTTCTCTTCATAAAGTGTTCTCTTTGCTCTTAAAAAATTAAACCATGCATTTTGCGTGGCTAAAATCCCAGAAGGAGCAAGGTCTGGGGGAAGGGGGGTGCTGAGTGAAGCAGGGCTGTGCTGACAGCTCCAGGCTCTCGGGGGGTGAGTGGCCTCTGGGCTAGTGCTGGGCTCTGCTCTGGGTGAGAGGGTGAGACCCCATCTGTGGGACAGCTTGGCTCCAGTGTGCACCAAGGGGTGAGAGCAGCTGATGGCAGCCTTAGCAAAACTTCTGCTTTTTAAGTTGCTTTGGGTTTGTTTTTTTTCCTTCTTTCCTGTTAGAAAAAGCTCATCTGGGGAAGTTTTCCTGCCAACCTTCCTCTGTGCAGCAGGAAAGCCAAGCAGAGACTTCCTCGAGGGTGGCCGACTTTCCAGAGCTGCTTTCCAGGGGATTTCACCCTCATTTCTCTAAAACCTTTCTCCCTGTCCGAGCAGATGTGGAGCAGGGATGCTGCAGACCCAGGTCGCCCCACGGATGGGCTCCCCAAGCCCTCAGCAGCAATAAAGCTGTCGGTAGAGGCAGCGGCACGATCCGGGCGGCCGGGTGCTGGAGATGCACTTAGGGGGAGGCCGAGCTTCCCTTCGATTGCCTTCTCCTCTCGCCCTCCATCACCGCCGCCGGCACGTGCCAGGAGACAAAGCTGGCACTTCTCCTGTCCAGACATCAGCCAAGACGTCTGGTGAGGAAGAGGAGCCAAGGGGAAGCCCTCCACCGCCCCTCTCTGCTCACTGTTCGCAGCCTGAGGCTCCTTCTGGGTCTCGGCGGCCACCTGGAAGGGAACCGTAAGAGATCGGTGGCCACGATGCGAGGCACGTGCCAGGGATGAGTTCGCCCCTTCTCGACACGTTGCCTCGTCCTTGCTTTGTGGGAGGGGAAACTGAGGCAGGGGAGACCCAGATCATTGTGTCTGAGGACTGCTCACCAGCAGAGAGCAGAGGCTTTTAAAGAAATAAGGAATTTCCCTCCTGTCAGAAATTCAAAGCATTTCTGACTGTCAGCATCAGCTTTAAATTTAGAAGTTTGGAGTTTCACCTAAATAGAAATATTCACAAGAAAAAATACTTCCTTTTGTCTTTACAAATCAGCCCGAACAGGAGAGAGGAATGAGGGCACTAACCCTCCTGGAACGCAACGCTTCCATAATCCTCAATAGGTGTTTTCATCAAATCGAAACCCGCCTGCAAAATACTGTCTGGCAAAACTCTATTCAGCTGGAAAAACACTGTCTAGGTCGCTCTCCTTTCAAGTTATCTCTCTAGACCTCATACAAAGTCTTATTTATTCACTCCCTTTTCAGCTGGTCTCCACTTCTCCATCTCTAGGCGTCCACAAATCATGGTTTGCTTCTCTGGCGTCAGGGCCTCGCTGAAAAAACATGAAGGACTTTCTTTTTAATTCCACTTTGCTTGCTCCTGTTCCTCTTGTAGTTTAATTCACTCTTGGATGTCTCTCAGCTTCTCTCCGTGAGCCTCGGAGCCAGAAATGTGTTTTCTCCTTTGGTATTTCAGGTGCTAATGAAATTATTCAGCCCCACAATGTGAAATCAACCGTTAGATATCTCGGCTTTTATCAGCACTGAGATGGGGGTGTCTCTGTGTAGGGTTATAGGACAGCAGCAAGAAATTGGTGTTACCCCAAAACCACGTTGTACATGAGCTTGGGGTGCGTTATGGGGCTCTGGAGGCACTCGGGGGGTGTGCAGGCTGAGTTTCTGAGCCTGCCTGTCTCTCTTCGCCTTTGGTTTGGGGAGGGTCTAGGATATAAAAGCAGCTCTCGGGGCCAGTGCTGCTGGGAAGCGGGTGAAAGGATGGAACCGGTCGTGTGCCGGGAAGCGTCTCCCTGCCTCCTGCCCTGGGACACGGGGGTGGTCCGTTGGGACCTTTCTCCTTCAGTCCCTGTCCCCCGTGCTATTTCTGTTCCTCCAGGGAAAGCAGGGGTCAGGAGAAGCTGTGTCCCTTTCCAGTGTTACCAGAGGGCTTGCTGAGGGATAAAGAGGTATTTTGGAGCTTAACTGGGCTCGCTGGAAGCTCCAGTCTGACTTTCTCACGGGAAGAACGGACTTGGCCCCTCCAAATGGACCCAGGCCTCCAACTTACCCCCTGCCTGCGTGTGTTTGTGCATGTGCAGTCCCGCTGACATCTCTTCCCCCATGGCAAACTCTGGCCCTGGCTGAGCTCCTGCTGTCCATCCCTATGGCCTCGGGTACCGCGGTGATGGGGTGTAAGTGCTTTGGAGCCTGCGTGCTTTCACATTTCCCCTTCCAGGCAGAGGATGCTCATTTGCTCAGCAGCCCAGTGATCCCAGCAGCCCCTGAGGCCAGCTGACAGCTCAACTGGAAATAGATATGGTCCCCATCCTGCCCTCGTGTTGTTGTTGGCAGGCGGGTGCGGAGGGTCTGTCGAAGGAAAATTGTTCTCATCTGAATAAATACAATCGGCTGTTGCCAGCAGCTCCAGTGCCCCAGCACAGGGTTCACGTGGCCAGCCATTTCCCCCAGTCTGGGTGACTGGTCTGACTGGCATGTCAGAAGGACTTGGCTGTCTTCTGTGGATGTTTTCAGGGCATGTTGCGTCGCTCGTCCTCCCTCCAGGTGATGGAGTTGGGTCGGTGCAGGCACCCTCGAGCATCGCCCTCCTCTGGGAACCACCACTCCCTCTGGCACAGGGAAGGTTTCTGCAGCCTAAGTGATGGGAGACCAGGAGCTCAAAGGAGGGAGAGGTGACACATCAGGGCTTGTGGTGCTGGGGTGAAAATGCTGCAGCCAGCTCCAGCTTTGCCTTTTAGACTCATTTGCAGCAGTTTGCTGTGTGGGCTTCGTGTCAGGCTGATCAGTGTCTGTCTCTTTGCAGGCTCTGCGTTGGCTGACGACTCTCCCAGAGGTGATGGACAGTATCTTGCAGAACCAGCTACAGCTACGCCCCGCTGAGCCCACACCAGGTAATCACCTCTGACATATCTCTCTCCAAATGCTGTCACTTTTGGCCCTTCTCTGTGTGTCACCAACCACCAGCTCACGTCCTGTCTACAGGAGCTGTTCTGTACAGCTTTGGGGAGGGGGGATGCAACACCTCACGTGTCACCTTTACGGGGTGAAAACCATCTGCTGCAACAGTTCCTGCAGCAGATAAATACCTCACAGCTGATAAATCTGTGGCATCCCCCACCTCAGTGCTCTGCAGGGAGGATGCTGGTTTCCCAGGGCTGCAGAGCTGGGCGATCCTGGCAGCTGTGCTCACTGCACGTCGCCCAGCCAACCTAAACAGGACCAAGTGACCCGGTAACGTATATTTTATTCTATATCCTGTTCACAAACGCGAGCCCCGGGGCTGCTGCCTGCTGGGTGTCTGCTGCAGAGGAATTTCTCTGCCCTGAGCAGGGCGTGGCTCCAACCCCAGGGGATCCTTCTGGTTGTTGAGGAGGAAAATATCATCTCTGCCTTGGCCAGATAACAGAGCACAGACCTTTGCTGCTTCATGTACGATGTGAATATCACCGGTGTGAGATGGGATTGTCTCCATCGGTGCTCAGCCAAGCTCAGATTTGTTGTGTGGTGGCTGTTTTAATGTTAAACCCAGCTGAGCGTGACTCAGTCCAGTCCTTACACCCTGCTTACGAGAGTCTGCTATAGCTTCGATCTCTTCCTAATTGCCACAGAGCAAGCCCAAGCCCACCTGCTTTCTACCACCCACGGGTGGGCCACCAGGCCCACTTCTCCTGGTGAGCTGCACAGGTTTGAACTCACCTTTCATTGCAACCATCTCCTGTAAGACGTTTCCCAAGGGTCTGATGAAAAATAAAAAACAGCCTTCAAAAACCTCCCTGAAGTGGGAGCCTTGAGTGCTCAAGGTATGAAGGACGCCTGTCATGTGCCAACATCTTCTCTGCCTTTCTTAGGTTCCTCCTGGCACCAAGCTATGGAGGAGGCCAAGAAAATCCACAAAGCTACTTAAATTGTGAGTAATTTTTCCTCCTTTAAACCACGATGCCCCGCACAGCGCGCGAGGAAATGCCATCCGCGTTCCTCTTTTACTGCTCGCTCCCTATTTGGTGATTACAAAAACGGGGGAGCTGAGAGCGCTTGTTCTTGACCTTGGGGAAAGCAGGAGGCTTATAAAAACTTTTTAAGTGCTGCAGGAATTATGAGGCAATTAAAAAAATCAGGCCCGAGCTGGGACCATGTCAATAAAACCGGGAGGAACTGATGTCAGCTCTGTGCAGGACACAGGGACTGAAGCCTCTGCCCTTTCCGGCTGGCTCTGAGCCCTTGGGGTTGGTGGTGGTGAAGCCTTACTCTTTCCACTGACATTTATTTGGAAATGCAGGAGAAAGAAGAGATTTTGGAGCTGGGTGGGTTGTTTTTTCAGGTCACCTTAATTCTCCCCCCCCCCCCCAGATGCGAATCCTGCACAAGCCCAGGCGGTGGGTGTCTCATGAATGGGAGATGAATAGCCACCAAAAAAAAAGCAAAAGTGAATATTGAAGGGGTGAAGAGAGGTCCCACATTACTGCTCTGGGGCCTAAGAGGCCTGGCTCTAAGGGGGGGAGAATATTTTGGGTCATAAGGATTAAACCCAGGGAAGCTGGTTTCTATTTAGCTAGAATTTTATCAACGCTCAGCTTGGGTTTCGTGACTTGGTAAGAACAAGGCGAGAGAAATCAGCTGGGATCAACACACCATGGTTTCCCAGTTCTCATTGCAAGGCTGGTTTCTGTCAAATCTGGGTCTTTCCAAGAGTGGGGACCAATGTCCTGAGGCGGGGTTGTAGCTCAGGCTTGTCAGGCTGGTGTTTGAACATTTCTCCTTGGTGGAAGTGATTTCTCGTGCAAACCACTTGACCTAAAGTGCGTGGTGACAGAGAGCAAAGCCCATTCTCTGCTTCCTCTTAGGAAAGTCCCAGAGAAACGTCATCTGTCTCTCAGGACACAGTGAGAGTGTTTGCCAACCTCCTCTGACCGGTTTTAAAACAGGAGGAGGCAAAAAAAAAAAAAAAAAGGAGCGTGTTGTTTGGTCTCGCGCTCGCTCAGCTCCCGTTCAGCAGGTTTGCTTTCCTTTGGTCATTTATTTACCTGTCTGCACTGAAGTGCTGGCTGGATCAGAGTGATGCAGATGTGTTTCATGAGGGCTCAGAATAAAACCCAGGGCTGACCCCGGTGTCCAGAGAGGGTCCTGGGGTGCAGGATGAGCTCCCTTGGGTTTGGGCTCAGCGTGGCTTGGCAGCCAGCTCTGTATTGTTTCTCACTTCCTCAGGGAGAGGGAAAGGATTGAGCTTCACATGAAGTGAAGCTGCATAAACCCTGGAGGTTAAGGGGGATAATTTGGAAGTGAAATGGTCAGTCGGGCTGGCTACTGGCTGGGGGGTTGACCCACACCATTGCTCTCAGGGACTGGGTTGCCTCAGAAGCAAAATGCTATCGGCACCCACCGGTACGGTAACACCCATCGGTGCTCACCTCCCTGGCAGAGCAGGGCTTTGCTGTTTAAAAACAGGGTACCCAAAACAGGAGGCAGACCAAATTGTGAAGCTGAGAATGAGCCCAGCTCACTGCACCCAGTGCTCCCAGTTTCCAAAGGCCTGGAAAGATTTCCACAGCAGAATAGCACTGGAGGGAGAGGGTCCGCCTGTGTCACTGCGGTGCCAGGCTTTGGGCTTTTGTCAAACCACGACGTTTCCCGTGGGTTGGATGGTTTAGCTCAAAGCGTTTGAGTGGTATGGGGGATAAATATTTGGGGCTTGAGGTGAAACTTCAGGAAACAGCTGAATTGTGGAAGATGCTGGGGACACAGTGGAGAAAAGCACCTCAACCTCCCAGCTCAGTCCTTACTGCTTTTGGGGCAGGTCCTGGGAGACACCAGCCTGTGCGTGGGGTCTGGCATGTCCCGAGCTCAGCATGGTAGCCCTGGTTAGGGGACCCTCACGCCACGCAGGCTCCAGTCTCTTGCCCCAGGTCAGCCTTGCCTTTGGCAGTTTCAGTTTTTACTGGCAAGGAGGCCTGAGAGCAGCTCGTTAGCTTCTCTGCTGGCTCATTTTCTGGCGTTTCCCTCCCTATAAAACAAGAGTGCACAAACACAGGCTGCTGCGAAGGCAGCAGGGCAGGGAGGCTGAAGGGGAATGGCCCTGGCAGGGAGAAAGTCTTTCCCAGCTCAGCAACAGGTCCCCTTCATAGGGAAGGAACATTAAATGGGATCCCAGCAAAGATGAGACCGAGCCAGGGAGCAAAAGCCTTTTCCCCTGGGTGTTGCCCTCCCTGCACACCAAGGACGCTGTGTCTGGGTTATCCCATCTCCCAGCAGGTTGTTGGTTTTCAGATAAACCTTGGGAGCCCTTCCACAGAAGGGCTTGCTCCATTCTCATTTCAGAGATGGGGAAATCGAGGCACAAGGCAGAGACAAGATGCCCTCACTCTCCCCGAAGGCACAGGGAGGACAGTAGGTTTCATCCTATGCCCTTAATGTCCCTGAGCCTCTCTCACTTGTCCATGACTCTCTGCCTTCCTGGCTGGAGATGCCAGCTCTGGAGCACAGCACTCATCTGCCCAGCCCATCTGGTTCTCCCAGAGCCAGCTCCAGATCAACCACAAGGAAGCTGAGGGTCTGGGCTGTCACCGCTCTCCTGGGGAGCAGATAGCAAACCACATCTCTACGGACATTCCACAGCAGATCTGGTGGGGAGGAAGGATTTTGCTTCTTGGGGGACATCCTCTTCCAACTGTGCAGGTGCTCCCTGTTGACTTCAGGCTTCACGGTGTCCCACAAGTAGGATGTTCCCAATAAGCTGACCAACATCTGCTTTCACAGCTTTGGGAAGAAGCCCTGGTAGAAGGAACTCTCAGGTAACACACACACACACACACACAGATTGGCACTCGGCTGCCAGAAAATAATGCAGCAGTTCCCAGGAGCCCTCACAAATTGCAGCTGCCTCCTTCCGAGAGCAACACGCGGGAGGTTTCTCGGTGGGACCCGCTGCCACCCGCATCTGTCTCCGTCCCACGGCGGTGGTCCTCGCGCGGCAAAGCCGTAAGGATGCAGATGCTGGGTCCTAAATGCCAGCAGCTGTGCTCAGCTGTTCTCCCAGGCTTTGGCCCCAGCAGGAATTAAAGCCCTGCCTTTAACAGCCCCACCAGGCACATTCCCATCCCTCACGTATCCCCGTAACCCGCTTTACAGCAAAACACCTTTTTGGGCACTCAGCAGGGAAGGGAAGCTTTCCCCTGATCAATGCTCCCTCATTTCTGGCTTGACTAATACATTTTTACCTGCCCCCTTCTCATCGGGACCCATCTGAAAGCCAAGCTGTGATTTTGCCCTTGAGGAAAACTCATTTTTTTTACCTGTTTCCAGAGACTATTAAAACATAAGGTCTTAATGAGAACGATATGGCCACGGGTAAGATATCCAGGCTCGCTGCTTTGTTTCCTGAATGATTTTCATCCCAGCTGATGGCATCAGATTGGCAGCTGGAGGGGGGTTCTTGTTGCTTTATGAACAAACATCATCCTTTTGCAGAAGGGGAGGTGTCAGCTTGAGTGCTTCGGTGCTCCCATTTTAGTGATCGGTCGTAACGCCCGCGGTGTTTTCAGTAAGCACGAGCCAAAGGTCTGGGATGTAAGGGTGAGTTTCTTCCAAGTCAAAAGGCTTTGAAAAAATAACACCTTGCTTCAGATCCCTCATTTGCACTTTATTTCCAGCACTTTGATTTGCTCTTGTGAGAAAAACCGCCGGTGTCAAGTGTTGTTGCAGCTCATTTGCCTTGGTTTAGGTGAGATTGGTTTTTTTAGTCAGATACATATTTTTATTAGAAAAACCTACTTTTGTTAAAAGATTAGATGCTGAAAGGAAATATTTCTGCCTGGTTAGGAGGGAACAACTGGATGCTGCTGCCCTAATGGGGCACCGCAGCTACTTGTAACTGAAACGGAGGATGCTGGGAAGTCCCAGTAGAGCCAGGCTGTACCCATACTGGGCGAGCACCCCCAGAGATCTTCCACATCCCCTTTGTCATCCCAAGCCTGGGAAGCACAGGAGATAGGGGTACCCAGGAGCAGCTGGACAGCAGGAGCCGGGTTCTGCTTCGCGCCCACGGGAGCGACGCTCCTGCCCGTGAACTCGCTGCAGCTGCTTGTCTCTCTCTACCTTGTGATGAATCCCAGATGATTTTGCAGCCGGAGCTGTGCAGTCACTTGTGTTAGATTATAAACTGGAACTTTTACAGGCTGTATGTGGGGTTTGTGGCTTCCTTTCTCTCTCTCTCTGTCTCCAAAGTCCGTGATTCTTCATAAATCATCCTCTAGCCCTGAGCTGAGTCTTGCTGTTTTAAGTTTAACTAGCTTATTTTTTTGCTGATAAGCCAGACTTTGAATTCTTCCCAAGATCACGGGTTGGGGCCGGTAATATCACGAAGGAGAGACTGTTAATCATGACATATCACATGCCAATGGGAGCAGCATCGAGCGCTCACTGCGAGCAGCGCGTTTCCCTTATATCAGCATTTGCAGGCAGAGCGCTTGTATCTCGCAGAGCTGGTGGGAGGGAAGAGTCAGGGCTCCCACCAGATATAAATCAGGTTTATTATCGGAGCCAACTCAACAGAGTCACAGGGCAGAGTAACGTGCAGAGGGGAAGATGGACACCGATGGCAGGAAAATGTTGTGGTATGAGCCCACTTCTTATGCTGCACAGTGCAACCAGCTTCTTAAGGCTTTGATCCTGACTTCACTCCCATTTCCTACAAAGAGACCCAGATCTACCCAAGGGTGGGCCTGAAGGGTGGACCAAGGCAGAGAGAACCTGCTACAGCCTCTCATTGTTTCTCTACTTCTTTGCCACCACCTCCCCCTCATCACATCCATTTCTTTTCCTTGACAGCTCTGGGCAAATGTGATGCATTTTCAGATCCATCACACCCCTATCCTTGCTCTCCCAGTCAGTGCCTGAGCTCCCCTCCCAGTATCACTGTTGATTTTGGCCAACTGCTCCCCATGGCTGTGCTGCTCTGTGGATGTGTCTGCTCAACCCTCCTTCTCCTCAGAGTCCAGACCAGCTCCCATCACATCCCATACAGACAGAGGTCTCAAAGTAGGATTAATCCTGCCAAGATTGATGTAGCACACAGCGCAGGTCACTCTTTTGAGAAGAGGGACCAACCCAGTTCTAGGTAAGAGCAGCTTTCAGGGGTGGTTTGCACCCAGCTGGTTTTACTGGTATGACTTTGGAGGTGGAGGAGTCTTCCTTGAGGCATGTCATGTGCTAACAGCCTGTGGAAAGAATCAATTAATCAAGATTAAAAGTAGTCCTGATGGGAACAGCCCGGAGAGCTGGTCAGGACCCATGAGACACATGCGTGGGGTTGTGGTTACCAGCCCCACTCTCCCTCTGCTAACGCCTGGTACTGGCCAGCCCAGTACCTTCCACCCTAACCTGCCTTTGGGTCAGCTGAGAACACCCAGCCTGACTCATCTTCCCACCATAGCCTAAAAAACCCCATCCTCTCAGTCCCAGCATCCCCCAGAGAAGCCCCCGGGTGCCGGATGGTGCCGGCACGTCTTTTATCTCACTTGGCCCAGCAGGCCACGCATTCCTGCTCCTTTGCGTTGGGGATGGGCGAGGGAGGGAGCATCTCACTGGGTGCCCCTCTGCTCAGGAGGCAGCTCCGCGTGTCGCACGGATCAGCCTGTTTGTTGCCTTGGAAAATTTGTGCTGCTCACCCAGCTGGGGTCTGGAGATCAGCCAGAGTCTGTCCGTGCCTCCGTGGGAAGGCGAGATGGGAAGACACGGTGAAGGCGCGCTCGGGGCTTGCTGTCTTCATGGGAATTTGTCTCGCTCTCTCTTTCCCTTTTTTTTCCCTTTTGGGGGGATAGTTGAAACCACAAAGATGCCATTTTTGGTTTTCTACCCTTCAGTAACATCAATGGCTGTGAGCTGGTGGTGTCTGTCCTGTCCTTGCCGCCTTCTTGCCGAAGCTACCGGCAACATGCGGCGCCCACGCCATTCCCCTCGGCGACTTTTGCAGGAGGTCGGTTTGGCTGGTGGAGGCTGGGACCAGCTCAGAGGTGAGCTGTGCACCTCCCCAAGGAATCAGCTCGGCAGGGGCACCGACAGCATCCCCTGTGGCTCCGTGGTGTTTGCCGGGCTTGCTCCGGCTCGGTGAGCACTGGCTTTCCGCCCGCCCCGCCATGGCTTGGTGGTTGAACTCCCAGGGTGAGTCCCTCAAAGAGGGGGAGAACTTCGTCAGGCGGCTGCTGATGGATGGATGCGTGTTTACCTTGGCCCGCCCCGCCTCGTGGCCGCCGAGTAGTTATCTGGGTGATGAATTCATCTGCGCGGGGACCCCCGAATGGTGGGGGCGGCGGAGCAGCATCTATTACAGCGGTTTGGCACAAGGGAGAAGGAATAACAGAGAGGAGACGGGCGGTGGTTGCACATCAAAGCCGAGCCTCTGCTTTCCTGCCCTATCTCCTAGATTTCAGCTGGCTGTGGCGAAACTGCAGGCGCAAGCGAGAGGTCTTGCGTGTCAGAGGCTCGTGTCTCCGTCTGCAGGGACGGAAGGGAATTTCTTAATTCCAGCTGTGCTGGGCATGTTATTTTTTTCTCCTTGCCTGCCCAGACAGGGATGATTTTTTCATCCTGGAGAGCCCTGCTGTAATCAGTGGACGTGCTTTGGGTCTGGGCCACAGGGAGATGTGACAGGACACGTCAGTGTTGCAGCTTGGAGCCCGTGCGATGCCCAGGCGTGAGCATCCCCAGCTCGATCCAGCTGTGGTGCTGGGTTGGGGCTGCTCCACATCTCATGCGGAGCCGGCAAGTCCCGTGCTGCACGGCAACTGCTGCTGAGCTTGCAGATTCCAGCAGCTGGGAGAGGGGAAGAGTTGAGACACGAGGCCTCATCCACAGCACCTTCTTGTGCTTGTGCGTGTGTCGGTGTGGGGTGGTCCCGGGGGCTCGCACCGGTCCAAGGGTGGGGCACGGTGGAGAAAAAACTGTGAAGCCCCCGTGAGAATGTTCCCCTCCTGTGATATCTCCTTGTGATGGACACCGGCAGGTTAACCTGGGCTTTGGGTCCTTCTTCCCCTAAACCACCCAGGACATGCTGGCCTCTTGGGGCTCTGAACCCTTTCTCAGATTCAAGTGACCCAGCCCAAACTGGGATGTTCCCAGAGGGGGACTGTGGGGTTTGCATCCTGCTCTGGGGGTCTGTAAGGTCCCAGCAGCTCAGCGGACACGTAGGCAGAAATCTGTCAGCTGAAACCCAAATCCCCCTTAGCACCAGTAGGATGGGTTTGAGGTGGCTTTGGCTCAGAAGATAGATGCCATGGTTTCTGATGAAAAGCTGAGTGGAATGAGTACAGGACAGGGATGCAGAACCAAGCCCTCACGTGTGGTTAGGTCCAAAAGGTGCAGGTAGATACATAGAGACATTTGCAAAGAGATCTGGACTCCTGTTTCTGGTCGAGCGCTGTATTGCTCTGAAAAACAACCCTCTTTTTTTTTGTATCTAAAGCCAAGGAACCCCAAACTACACCAGCATCTCAAGTGGTCTGATAGAGGAGGTGTGGGGAACAACCTCTTGCCTTGGGTTTCTCCCGAGCTGCGTGTCCCCGGGGCAGGTTGTGTGACAGCCAGGGCTGTTGGAGAAAGCAAACCCCTCCATCGCCTCTTGTCCCTTTGCACCAGCACATCGCAGGAGGTCAGCAAATCCACCTGGACCTGATGGAGGTCACCTGAAAACACTACAAACGGGGTTGTGTTTCTTCTTCCCCACATCCTCCAAGCTGCCAAAACGTCCTCCACGGAAGAGGACCTTTGGCCAGCATTGTGCAATGCGGGCTTGCGCTTTCCTCGAACTTTAGTCCTCCTTTCATCTATGCCACAGTAACCTCCAGAGGATAATAATGTTGCTGAGTCCTGATTTAAGCTGCTATCAAAACCTCTCAGCTCCATCCCAAGCCATTGTCCTATGTCCTGTCACCCACGTTGTCCCCAGGGCACGGGCAGCCATGTACATGGATCAGCGACTGGTCCTCGGTCGGAGCCAACGCTCCCGTCTCTGTCCCTGCAGGCTGCCAGCAAAGTGATCTTCCAGATGGGTTGTAAAATTAGCATCATCCCCATCACTTCTAGTCCCACAAAAAGCCACGCTGAACTCTTAGCTATTTGTTTGTTTGCTTGTTTTGGCAAGAGGTAAAAAAAGGCCAAGTTTAAGTTTCAGCATCCTGAGTCCTTCACCCTCCCATTGTGGCTCTGACTGGAAAAGCCGTTCCCTGCTTCCTTCCCTTATCGGGTAATTAGGTGGTTAATGCGGGAAAGGCAGTTGGAAGCAGGAGGCAGGGGGCACGTGTTAAGCATTATTGCTGCAGTTATTAATAGCTGAACTCTTGGGCAACGTTTCTGGGCAGTGCTGGATCCAGGAATGGCAGATTTTAGGAGCACGCGTGCGAGGTCTGCTGTCGGTAGGCTCTGGGCGCCTGTTTCCTCCAGCTGATGGTAGTTCAGGTGGTGACGCTGTTCCCCGCAGGGTGTGGAGCTGGAGGACAGTGTCAGCCCCAGGAACTGCAGAGAGGTGGAAACTTTCCACCTTTTTGGAAAATCGTGAGCAGGAAGGGAGAAAGCAGAGGGGGTTCACACAGGCAAGGAGGGTGTGCACGTGTTGTCCAGATCACAGGCGTCCAGACCCACCCCCATCTCTCACCTCAGCCTTCCTGAGCCCCTTTTCCTTGGAAGTGACGATGAACTGCCTGGTCTAACTCCAGCTGGCTCTTGCCTGGAAGAAGCCTTTGCTTGCTGCCCTTCCCCAGCCCAGAGCGCTTCTTCCAGGGCCACCTCCAGCCCCACCAGCTCTTCCAAGACCTCTCAAGATCATCTGTTTTAGATGAGGCCAGTCATCTCCAGCCCAGCACCTGTCTCAGCTGAAGCCAGTGTTTCTAGGAGTGGGGGCTGCCATACCAGCCACTGGGACTGGAGTTTGGTTGGGGGTTTTTTCCCCCTTAGGGTTTGGTTATTTTTTTTTCTCAGAGCAAGATTTATTAACCTCACAAGGTCAAGCCATCTCCATGTGCTCATGGGTGCTGGTAAAGCTGCATTAGCATTTGAGTTGAAGGGCTCAGAAGGGGCCGAGGAAGACAAGTGCTGTCTTAAGGACCTTAATTTAACTGCCAGGACAGTTCTGGGTGTGGATGTAGGATCCCCCCTTGAGGGGATACAGCAGCTCCTGCTCTGTCTCCAAAGCCTGGAGACAAAAATGCAATTTTTAAGCTTCTTTAAGGCATCTACAGGTGAGGTAAAGTCATCTAAGTGAGGCAAAACCATCTAAACTCCACCAAAGCCCTTCCCAAACTTGCCCTTCCTTGGAGAAATCCTGATTCGTATCACTGCTCTTGAATCCTGCAGGTTCCCTTGAAGAACTGGAAGGTAAGTTTGATCCAATAAATCTGTAAGGATTTGGGTTGGATTTACTTATTTAAATCCTGTCTTTGTGTGCTACATATGTCCTGCAGGCTTGACCAGAAGAGTGGGAATTCAGCCTGGAGGAAACCATCAACACAACTAAAAGCAGTAAATGCAAGACTCATACAAACCCAGCTCTGTACTTCAGATTTAAGGTGCCCATCCCCTTCCTCCCCGACCCAGGAGCCACCACACTGCATCTCTTTGTCTGCACCCTGGGCAGGACAGCCACCGGAGAGTGGTACCACTGGTTTCTTGCCCAAGGCCAGGGATGGCCATTGTGGGCTGGACAATGGTCACGGAGCATGAATGGAAAATGATCTCCTGTGTTGGGCTGACAACCAGCAATCTGTTCTCAGCTCCTGGGTGATGGGAGCGCTCCCACCCCAGGCAATCCCCACTTTGATCTTCCCAGTGGCTGCAGTTGCTTTTTCTTGCAGATGCTGAATAATTCAGTATGTTTAAAAAAAGATACAGGAGAGGTAAAATGTTCTTTTACAGCCCATTTATTGCTTGCTCTTGAGAAGTCTCCCAGGAAGCCAGCTTAGAAGGAAACAGAGGAGAGAAGCCCTCTGTACACCCAGGGGGTACACCCAGGCTGTCGGACGATGCTCAGCACAAGACTCACGTTTGCCTGAAACCATCTCAGACACCTCCTTAACGTGGTGAGAGCACAGATCCACCCTGGATATGTAGGACACGGTGGGTTTCAGCGTTTTCACGTGTCACCTTTTGCAGGTTGTTAAGAAGTAGGGTGTTAGCTGGGGAATGCATGTGTGGTGAGGACTGTATATGATGATGGGAGTTCAGGATGAGGTTTTTTTTCCTAGGTGACACTATCCTGAAGTTGTCCTAGATGCTGTACCCTCCTTACCCAGCCTGCAAACCCTCTATCTGCATCCCGTGGTGGTGCAGAGCAGAGAACAACCGTGGGAGACAAGCTGCAAAGAAAATAGTCTGGCCTGTTTCTCTGCAAAAGTGCCAGGAGGAGAGGGCTGGGACAGAGGAGATCTGAGTCCCCTTCCACCCGGCCCCTCCGCTGGCCGTGTTATTCCAGTTTGCACACTGGGGCGGTCTGGTTGACCAGAGTGGGGGGCAGGAGGCTTTCAGGGAGGACAGGACTTTTGCGTGACAAAACATGTGAACTGTCAAACCCGTTTTCTCCTTATTTTTTTTAACTGTACTTTTGAGGAATGTTGAAACAGAGAAATCTGTAGCCCAACAGGAATTTTATCCAAAGAATTTATGAGCAACTTAAAAAGAGAAGGCAGTAAGGAGAAACTGAAAGCCAGATGTAAGCTTTAGAGGGCTTTTTAGTTGAGTTTCAAATTTTGTAGGGGCTCTGACTGGGAACCATCAGATTTCTGCAATGCCTGTAATCAGGTATTGAGGCAACCGTGAACTTTTGATCGCTTATTTCCTGGTTTTCTGCCCATCTCCAAAAGGGAATATCTGACCGTCCTGTTAAACTCTTGCTTTTAGATGCTGGTATAAGGAAGAGAGCAGCAGGAACCGGCAGAAGTGCTGTGAAATCCTGGACTAGGGAGCTGCAGGACACCCCAAGCAGCACAGAGACCTGCTCTACTTGAAGGCACATCCCAGGGGCTTGGCTCCAGAGATAGAAATTATTCAAAATAACCAGGTAAGCAATGCCTCACGGGGTTCTACTTCAATACAGACTCATACTCCAGCATGAACTGATCTGGAAACACAGGGAAACCTCCAGTCAACCAGGACGGGAGTCAGGGATGAGGCTGAGAGATGCTCAAGGCACAGGATTTCCCCTTTGCAAACAAGGGCTTGGATCTTTTTAAACTGGGACCATTCTGGGGGGGTCAGTCCCAGCAGCTGCTGGAGAAATGAGTGCTACAGAGGCTTAAATAGAAAATCAAGGCTAAAACAGGGTAAAAAACCCTCAAATCTAGGCTAAAACAGGGTAAAAAACCTTTAAAGCTCTGCTGTGAACTGATAAGGGATAATTGGGGCAGGGCAAGATGTTAACACCTACTTGACTTAGCATCCTCTGCCCCTTCTGCTTTGCTTTGTAGAAGAACAGGAGACCTTGGCAGTGTCTCCTGGCTCATGTTGGTGTTGGTGCACAAGCTGGGGGAGAGCAGCCTCCTCCCCTCTCCCTTGCCCTGTACCCCAAGCAGCAGCAGGGGCCTGGTGCTCTCCAGCATGTTTCTCTTCGCTCTCTGTTTTGCCAGAGACCGTTATTAAGAAATAAGGCTCTGCCTTTTTATCATTCCTCTGAGCGTCTGTCTGATGTCATTCTGTCTGGCAACCGAGCGATCAAAAGAAGCTCCCCTGGGAGGCATTTCTCAAACAAACAGCCAGTGAGAAAAAAAAAAATAATAATACCCCATTAAATATAATAAAATGCAAAACTCACAGCATCTCCCTGATAAATAAAAAGGCAGCGGAGCCGAGACTCCGAACGCAGCCACTTGCCTCCTACCACGCTCCCGGAGCCGTGTCCTGCCCTTACCTGGATCGTTATCCTTAATTGAAGCTGTTTCAGAGTCTGAGATCACGAGGCTCCAGGCCAGGATCTCACAGCGTGCACATTTTGGCCAGCAACACCCTCAACCAGCACTCCCACCTGGGCACCACCTTCATGTGTCTCACCCGTGCACTGGGACGTGCAGAACAAGCAGGTTTATCTCTAAATGGTTTTAAGCAGATTGGGGGTTTTTTTGGTGCTTTTATACAGCATATTTATGCCTGCAAAGCAAATGCTGGCCCAAATTCCATATTCATTACTTCTTGCAGGTTGCAGGGTGACAAAAACCCTGTTGCCAACCCCTGTGAGCCCCTGGGATGTGTGTAGACTGCAGTGTCCTAAGAGACCTGCTCTTGGGAGAGTGTCCTTGGGAGAGTGTCCCCTAAATGCCAGACCACTTGATGACCACGTTTTCAAAAGGAAAACAACCAAACAGCGACTCGACTCTAGATTTGGAAAACAAAGCAAGGAGGAGGGGTTTCTAATCTGTCAGAGCAGAGCGTTTGAAGAGGAGCTGTCGTGGAAGGGAGAGTACGCGCCGATGAAAAGCCGCCCATTTGAGCTGGATCCCAGCTGAATTATCTTGGATCCATCACTCACACATCTGTAGCCGTGATCCTCCTTTCCAAGCTGCTTCTTCTCGGAGCACTTTGTAGAGGTCATTCCTCTTTGCGAGCCTCATTCCCTCTTGCCTTGCAAATCTCTCTGCCATTTTCTCCCCTCCTGCCAGGAGGTTTCGGGGCCTTCACCAGCACCCTTCTCCTCCTTTTCCCCAACACAACCACCTGCTCTTCGCTCAGCTTTGCTGGGAAACCTTGCACAAGCAGCTCTGCCGTAAAAATCCAGCTTGGTTTTCATCAGAGGGGCCCGAAGCGGCGAGCAGAGCTCGCTCTTGCTGACAGCCTGAGGCTGGGGAGAGCATCCCGCAGCCCCGAAATGAGGCGTCAGTGGTTTCTTCGTGGTTTCGCAGGGTTACTGCTGCGGGGCTGAGATGAAATCCAGCGTGGAGCCTTCCCAGGGAGCAGCTCCAGCAAATGTGGGAGAGGGTGTTGAGAATTCCCTCCAGCACCCCAGGATCTCAGCCCTGTCTCGCTGGGGCTGGGGTCTCGTGGGTTCGGGTGGTGCCAGGGCTCGCAGCAATCTCAGGGCACACTTCCACCGCTTCCATTTTTTCCCAGGGTGGGAGAAGCTGTGGCAATTCCTGGGAAATGTCTCTTTTTTTCTTCCTGCTGCCTGAGGCCGGTTTCCTTCCTTGCAGATTGCAGGGTCCCAGGCAATAAAAACAGCAACTTGCCCGTTAGAACCCACCCCTTTCAGCCACTTCCTGGGGGGAGGGGGTCACTGCTTTGCCCCTTCCCAAGGCAACAACGTGTGCCCCCTGCCACCAGCAATTTCCTTTGCAGCAAGAGGGGAAACTGAGGCACGGGTCTGCCCTTTTCTTTGGAAGAAGGAGACCTCCTCCAGACCCCTGCATGATCTGAAAAGATGGGGCAAATATCCTCACAGGCTAGGCAGGGATTTTGCTGCAGGCAGAAGTGGGACTGGCTGAAATAAAGAGGTGAATTTAGTTCCCAGTGGGAACAGAGGGGTGTGGATAAATGACAGCTTTGTCACACTTCTGCTCCACTTCTTGTCATTGCCTCAGTTTCCCCTCAGAGATTTTCTCTGTCATCTTCTCTGCTGTGGGATCCTCCACAAATGTTCACATTCTGCTCTTTAAGTGTCAACCCCCAAACCTCCCAGTCACAGAATCACAGAACTGCTCAGGTTGAAAAAGACCTTCAAAATCATCGAGTCCAACCTCAAAACAGTCAAACCCTTTTGGGTCTCTCTTAAAGGAGCTGGTATCTCACACTTGGCTGGGAGAGCCGCAAGGTTTTTCCATCATCTGCTAATGATAGGAAAGCAACTTTTCTTCCCTCTCTCCCCGAGTCTTGGCAGGAAAAATGGAATGTGGATCGCGAGAGGTGCAGCCACCTTTCAGGCCAGCAGCTGCTTTGGGGGAGGGGGTAGATAAATGTGCAGGATTTCCAATCAGCCCGACACATCCCGGCCAGAAGACTTCCCCGGAGCACGGGTGTCAGGGAACAGCCGATTCCGACAGCGCCGCGTTCCTCGGGTGAGCCCGGCTCACGAATCCGCCGCCAAAGGAGCCGCTTGGCAGCTTTGGATGAGAAAGGAGATGGCAGAGATAAAACCAGGTCAGCTTGCTTTTGGAAAGTACTGAAATGCAGAGGGATCTCCTCCAAGACATCTCCTGCTGCTTTTGGATGTCCCCGCAGGAGGAACCAACCCTGCTTCGAAGCACTTCCATGCAAGGCAAGACCGAGGGGTGGGTTTTTTTCCCCCAGCTCGCACAGGGAGGACGTGGCAGGCTCAGGAATTAAACTTTCCAGGTGCTTTCCCATCAACCTGTTACCCCCTTGGCTGACCACACACTTTCCAGGGTGGCCTGGGCAGCCAAGGGGCCACCCCGGTGCGTTCATCGAGAGGAGAAGGCACCCAGGGAAGGAGGACCTGCAGCTGTCGGCTCACCGTGGGCATGTCTCTGGACAGACAGACAGACAGACTCTGGGAGCTCAGAACCATCTCCAAATGACCTTCTAGCCACCAAAGCACCTCTGCCACCATCGCAGTGTGCGACGAGATGCTTACTGGGTGGACAGCCCTGCACATCAAGAGGAGAACTTGGGGAAAGCTTGGACTTCTTCTCCCTCCATCCATCTCCTCCTCCCTTCCCACCCACCCAACTTCTTGTGAAGTGGGAAGGGAAATGGCCCTGGGGAAACCTGCTGGTCTGAGTTTCCATCTGGGCGCAGCGTAACAGAGCCCTGGGCATGGCCAGGCACGCTCTGGGCTTCCACTCCACAGAATCAAAGCAAGGCAAAAGCTGTCTCTCCTCTTTCCCTCTTGCCAAGGGCTAAAAATCCCATCGAGATCCAAAGCCTATCATTCCACTGGGAGGTTTATACTGGGGGAAGGGGCAGAATGGGTTATTTGATGATTGGGTTGGTTTGGTTTTTTTGTTTTTCTTTTTAAAAGTCCTTAATATCTCCCTTCCCTCTTTCACTGTAGAGCACAAATCCCCTTTCCAACACATGCACGAGAGCAGAGCTGAACCCTTCGCACAGAAAACAGGTGATAAATCACGGGGCAATTGATTCAAACCATTCCAGGGAATGGGAAACACATGGACGGCCTTTCTAATTAACTGTTTGATATGGCTGCGGTGAGGTTGGGTGTAGGTTCCAATGTTTTGCATTTGGCTTCTCTCAGCCTTCTCCATGGTAACTGCAGTTTACCGGAAAGTGAGAAAATCCTGCGTTCGAGAGAGTTAAAGTGGCTTGGTACAGTTCAGCTCAACCACAATAAAAAAAGCTTAAGAAAAAAATGAGTAAATATGGTGTTTCCTCTCTGGGAACGTTCCCTTCTTTTTCTCTTTCCAGCTGGAAAAACAAAACAAAAGAAAAGGTCCTTCTGCTTTATCTATAAATCTCCACTTTCTGGTGGGTTACAGAGCACTTGGACCTGCTGCCCCCTGAGACACAAGGCTGAGGTGTGTGGGTCAGGGCAGAGCCCCTCTGCCAGCTCTCCCACCTGTACAGAACTACCCAAAATCACCTCTTCTCACTCAAACCACCCACCAAAGCACCCCAGAAGTGTCAGGCTGTGGGTGTGCTGAGAGTCCTTTCCACCCGTGCCCCTCAGCATCTCATGCAAGACACGTCTACACGTTTGGTTTTATTTGCACCAGGGTGTCACCATCTGGGTCAGGGGTGGCAGAGCTGCAGGGTGGAGGGGCCTCAAGGGGTGTATTGCACGAGTTGAGCCCTGATTTGTGCTGTCAAAGTAACCAAACCTTTTAATTCATGGTTAATTCACAGTGATTCTTCAAGAAGCTCTGAGGTCACCAGTGCTCCAAGAGGTGGCTGCGTGATGTGGAATAGGGACAAACTGAGCCTTGAAGGACACGTAGAGACATTAAATCTGCATGGGAGATGGGAGCCGAGCAGGTAGCCATGGAAAAACCCCAGGAGGCATCCAACCACCTGCAAAAGGAGCTGCTTTGGTGACCCTACAGCACTGAAATGGGGATGGAGCTGACCTGGAGGAGCTCAAGGTGACACAGGGCACAAGGCCTGGGTGCCAAAAGGGGTTTGCAAATACCAGGAGGATGGGGAAGGGTGGGCTGGGGAGATCTGGAGATGTCCCTGGAGATCTGCCAGGGCCACCTAAGTCACTCTGGACAGAGTTAGCAAGATGCCCTGGGGACACTCACTCCAAACCTATTCAAGCCCAGCACGTCCTTCCCTCATCTCCGGAGTAACCAGCTCATTAAAATCTAATTTAAAAAGGAGTAAAGGTTTAATCCATCTGTGTTTGAGAACGGTCTTTTCCCATATCCTGCTTCTGGCACGTCCACGCAGCTGGGGCATTGCAGCTCACGCCGGGACACGGGCACAGCTGCTGCAGCCTGGGAGGGGAGCACGACGCAGTCACCGAGCGGCAGAGGAGGTTGGGATGTTAATATTTTATTTTTTATTGGCTTTTTTTTTGGTGCTGGGTTTTAGGTTTTTTTTTTTTTCTTCCTTCCCCCCCTCCCTTTTACCTTCTATCCTACCCTTCTCCCTGGGGCCCTACTAG
>JANIJG010002851.1:11685-24492 GCA_024611175.1 Megaceryle torquata | reverse complement strand
TTTGGTGCTGGGTTTTGGGGTTTTTTTTTTTCCTTCCTTCCCCCCCTGCATTTTACCTTTTCTGCACCACTACTCCCTGGGGCCCTGGTAGAACATCTGGCCAAGCTGCTTCTGGTTCCATTTATTAGAAGATAATTTATTTGTGGATCGGTGGGGAAAAGTGACCCAACATTAACTGGAGGTATATTGGTCGACCTTTTGGTGATGTTTGCTTCAACACAGCTTCGTTCAGTGGTTGGGGCCTGATCCAGACCTGGGGAAGTCAAACGCAGATCTCCCCTTTAAGATCCAGAGCTGTTAGATCTTGGTCCAAAAACACCGGGGGAAATTAGTCAAATAAATGCTCTGTGAATATTATTACATATTATTCATTCTCTGGGAGTATTTTAAAGCATTATTCACTCCTGGTGCATATTATTAAAGCAGCTCCCACTGAAAGAAGGAAATTAAATTGTAAGACCCTGTGTTTCTCTCTGCCCTTTTATCTTTTATGCTCTTTTTTTTCCCCACCACCCATCTTCTAACCTTCCTTTTCAGCAGCCTCCAAGCTCAGGATAAGGCAGAAGTTCCCCAGAACCCAGCGCCCGGCTGGTTTGAAAGGTCTCCTGGATCCCTCCATCCCCAGCACCGATCTCCTGTCCTCCTGCTTATTTGTGTCGTAGCAGCGAGCTCAACTCATTGCATCTGAAAGGTGGCAACAGCCTAATACTCCCTTGTCAGCAGACTCTCTGAAGCTCTCTTAAGCCCTTCCAATGGCCATGGATCCTGTTCAAATGCTGCTCCCCATGTATGGCTAAAATTATCCAGCTTTCAAAAATATAAATGATTGATTTCTTTTTTTTTTATTATTCCCCCCCCCACTCCATCTCCTTGCACAATCAAAAGCGTGGGCTTCTTTTCCTTTGAATCCAAATGCAGAGGCATTTTCCAAGGAGGCATTTGAGGAAAAAAAAAAAAAAGAAAAGAAAAAAAAAAATGAAAATTTCGCAAATTTTGCAGCCAAGAGCAATTGACCCTTTTCCCTGGGGAGGAGTTTCATTTACTTCTGGCGTTGCCACGCATACCAGTGGTCAACCCCGTTGTACACGTGGCTAATCACAGCGTGTAAAATGAAACAGGACTCTTTGCAGCCTGTGCTGTCCGGGGAACGCTCCGCAGCCGGGCACGCCAGCGCAGAAACCCCCTCTGAGGTGCACAAATCCAGCTGCTTTTCCAGCTCCAATGGATCAGCAGGACCCAGGAACCGGCAGCTGCTTCTGCCTTGAGTCTTCCTGCTTCAAAACACTCCAAAAAAAGCAATTTCACCCTGTTCCTCCAGAGTACCTGGCGACTGATCTTGCTTTTTACAGAGCCAGCCTCCTGTGCATGGTTTTGGTGGCTTTGTCGAGCTGGTAACACCCTGCCCAGCATCCTTTGCTCAATCCAGGGTGGAAATGCTTTTTCCTAACATGCCCTGTGTGGATGGGGCTGTGGTGGGGAGACTTCTCCTTCCCAGGGATTTTTTGAGGTCTGTTAAGGCCCTGCAGAAATGTGCAGTTGGATTTTAAGCCACCTTGAGTAGTTTTTAACAGGGGATAGGAAGGGCTTTGGCTCGTGGCCACGAGGTGCTGGAGGACGGCCGGGACCAGCCACCTTTTTGGGCTCACACGGGAGGTTTCCTTTTCCACCTGCACAGCCCCAGCCTGGCATCGTATCTTGTGTCTCTGGCTCTCACGAGGGACTTTCAGCTGTAATGAGATCAGCTTTTCCTGCTTATAACCAAACCCAAACAATTAAATTAAAAATAAAAAATTAAAAAAGGAAAGAAAAGAAAGAAACCCAAGCCAGGAATAAAATCACCACCTACTTGGTAGGGCTTCAGGATGGGTTTCAGCCCAACTGTCCTTTGCCTTTTACTTTCGAGTGTACAATAAAGAGGCTGTTTACAGAAAAAAACTTCATCAGACATCTCCTCTTACTGATGGATATTTGTTTGGAAAGAGGGTGAGCTCTCAGTGTTGACTTCTGCAGCTTCTTTGAACTTGCTGACTTACTGGCCTAGTTAAGGACTTACTCATTTATGGTGGAGCAGTTGGGAATTGAAACAGGAGAACCTCCTGGAGATCAGAGGGATGACTGGCTGCGGCTTGCCACTCAGGAACTCACTTACTGGGTGACCTCGGTCATGTCTGCTCATCTTCCTTGTCTCCTCCATAAAGGACAAGCTTGTGATGCTCGTGGAGATGCTGCCGTTTCCAGCCTGTCAAAAGCCAAAGGTCAGTAGTGCTTAAGTCAGTAGCCACAGTGATGTTTTCTTCACAGGCCCCTTTCTGCGTTCCTGCCTTTCTAAATCCTTACTCCTTTTCATTTCTTGGGAAAGCATCTGGTTTCCAGCTCTGGGTCTCTCCAATCTGTCATTTTGCACAAATATACAAACACCCCTTTTGGGGATGATGGATTAGGGCTGCACTTTGGCTTGGATCACACAGCCCAGACTGGAAGAAGGGCTTTGAAGTCGTGAAAATGTCACATTCCCATCCTGCCAGTGGAACAGGGCACGGGCAAGATATCCATGCTGGGAAACACAGACCCTGGCTCGTTTACACATTACACGCTCCGTTAATTCACCTAAGGGGCATCGTTACCCTCTGCTTCCTCTGCAAGAAGAGGGAGTGCGTTGGGTCTCACATGATTTGACATATAGGGCATGCTCCTGGCCTTTGAGGGAACATTTGGATCCCACTACCACAGACCCTGGGCTTAAATGCCGAACTAACATCACATCCATCCACTCCGCACGCCCGGAGTGATGCGGTGCCAACTTAACGCGCGCGCACAAACGGCCTCCGCAGCAGTGAGCACCCTTTGTGTTCCTTTCCCAGCATCTCCATCCCTCCACGTGGCAGGGACTGGTTTGGGACACTCCCTCTGCAGCAGGGCAGCAGGAGCCTTGCCTGGATGACTTTGGACACGGGTGTGAGCAGCCTGTGGTTTGTCTCCCAAAAGGAGCGTGGGGTGCGGCACTGGGTCCCGGGACCTTTCTCCTCATGTGTCAGAAGACCCTGCTTGGAAAAATATTCGCGAGCAGTGCGATGATTTTCTGCCGATTGCCTCGCTGAAGCCGTAAATCAGCACTTGTCTGAGGCTTGAGTTACGTGCCTGAGCTGGGGATGGATGGAACCAGCTGCCAGCAGGAATCACCAAGCAGCAAACTTGAGTTTTTAGGCCAAACTTTGAGTTTTAGTTTCATTGGTTTAGGCCTCAGAGGGAGCCAAAAGGTTCAGGTGATTCATACAGGAGGAAACAGCTTTATGTCCTTTTCAACCGGAGTCCTGAATCCCGCTGGTAAAGACCTGCAGGTTTTCATCTCACTCTCAGGGAGGACACCACCAGTGTAATGAATTTAAGCTCACTACTACGCTCAGGTTTATGAGGGGAAGACCTGCCCTCGGTGGAGGATTTTGCCTTAGTCTTCTTCTGCTGAGCAACACTTCACCCAGCACGCCCTGCCCATCTGTTTTCCTTACCCCACCTTTTATCTTGTACATTTTAGATACCACCCTCATATAAGACCCACAGAAAGCACCAGCGCGCGGATGCTGCGGTGACGAGCGAGCCCAGATGGAAAGAGGCCGTTCGGCAAAGCGGAGCTGGATCGATTAGGAGAGGGACATCCCGTGTTGACTAAATAGTGAGTGAATAAAGAAGGTGCCAGCAGATGGTGCTCAATAATTCACAGCATCCTCGCTGGGGTGAAGTGGTCCCTCCCCAGCAAGAGGCTGTTTGGAAGGGGAATTAAAAAGCATTTGTTGCTTTTTGCAAGAGAATGAGCCAGGGTACGGTTCATTGCATCATGCTGATTTTATTTCAAGCACGTTGCAGAATTAACAAGGAAAGCACCTTTTTATTGTGGCCAGGCAGCAGAACCCTGATCCTGCTCCTTGTTTGCACCCCTGAGGTTTTGTTTGTTCAGGAAACATACGGTGGGGGGTGGGGAAATAACACAAAAAAACCCCATTGCAATTCAGTTTCAAAGGAACCTGTCAGTGCCCCGGGAAGATAAAACTCCTAATCATATCAGTTGCTTTATCTCCCTTGGATGTTCCACTCGCAGCAGTTGCTTTGTTTTTTCTCACGTGCAAATGGAAAAGTATGAAATGCAAAGGTTCAGGTGAGCGAGTGGCCTCAGGGGCAGGACTTGAGGGATTTTCTTTCTTCTGTTTCCATGACTTAGATTCTGGTGCTTCTCTAGATGTCCCTTTGCTTGGCATCCCTGTCCCCGCTCCCTCCTCGCCTCCCCTTGCGCAGCCCCTCCTGGATTTCCCCAGTGTCACACAGGAGCTGCCTGTGACATTGAATTTCTTTGCTGTCCCAGCCTCGAGCGAGCCTTTCCCAACTCTCAGATGTTGCAGGAAGGGACCAACAATAACAAACCCTCCTCCTTTAGATCTCAACCTCCTCTGGGGTCACAAACTCTCCTCCTGTAGACCCTGACTTCCTCTGGAGTCTGGACACTGGGATCAGGTACAGGCCATGGGGGTGTCCAGCCCTCCAAGGATGCTCCAGCTCACAAAACAACACATGATAAAAATCTATTTAAAAAACAAAAAAACACAACTAAATAAATAAATAAATAAATAAAAAACTTGTACAAACAACTTGGAGCAGGAATGCACTTTTTGGACAGGACTGGTGCCCGGCCTGCCAGGAAAAACGGCGTTGTCCCGAGGGAACAGCATCATTAGCTCATTTCCCATCGGCACGGGGAGCAGCCGGTTTCGACGCGAGCGTTTGCCAAGCAGCCGGGGAAGGTGGTGAGATAGGGCAGCGTGGGGCACCCCGGGGGCGTTCTGTCTCCCCCTCCCCAGCTGGACCCGCATCCCCAGCCAGCAGCAGGTGCAGAGATGGAGGCAGGAAACTGTTTATAGGGCTTAGGAAAAGCTGAGGTTTCTGGCAGGTTCCTGAGATGTTCGGTTTGGCCCGGAGCTCTCCGCTGTATAAATTGTGGAATTAAGAGTCAAACATGAAACCGGAGCAAGAGGCCAGAGCTGGCAGCTGGCTGGAGGTCGTTTTTTACTCCGTGCAAACGTGTCCAAACCAGGCCTTTTGAAGAGAGAAAGGTGAGGAAAGTGGGTAACAAAAGAAAGGGGAGACCAGTGAAGTGGGGCTGGGAATAACCCCCAAAGGAAGAGAGATGGAGCAGCAAGGGAGTGGAGAAGCTCCTGCAGAGACCACGCAGTGGGAGGCATCAGCAAAGCAAGGCAGGGGATGGGGGAAGTCAACGCCTCCTCCCTGGGGACTGTGTCCCACCAGAGCTGGCACCCACTCTTGGTGACACCCAGCACTGCCCCGCTCGCTCCTGGGGCCTCGGCTCTGCTGCCACACACGCGGGAGGGTGTTTGGCCACCGGTGTCTGATTCTTACTGGTTTTGCTGGAGATGCAGTTCTGCTTTTCAAGATCAGGACCGTGCACTGGGTTGACCTCCTGCGTTTTACTGCCGTGTGGTTTGGATTAGCTGACTCATTGCTTATGGCGGGGTTTCACGGCCCTTTGGTGGGGCCAAGACGCACAAAAAAGAAGCATCCGTGCTGGGCACGGAGGGAGATTTTGTTGGCGAAGCATCGATGTGTTGGGAGATAGGCAGGAAAATGGAGTTTTCCTGGGAATCTTGGAGAAACTGGTGATTTTTCACAGAGAATTTCTTACGTGCTGCAGGTAGCCCCCGGGACCAAGGGGATAAACAGATTTCCCACATCAGAAACCTTATCTCCATCCTCCCAACTGTTGTTTTCTTTAACCAGTCATCCAGACGTGCTGGGGATAGAAGTCAGATGTGGTCTGAATAGACATGAGGAATTCAAGCGGGGAAAATCGTACCATGTGGACGAAGCAGCAATTGGAGAGCAGAGCCTCTCAGTTGCCTCCTCCTTCTCATGGTTATCTACTGAAGACCTCGTCCTTTAGTCAGCCTCCCCCCGAGCTCAGCAGTGGGGGATCTGGGGATCTCAGCAACCTCAGCAGCTCTTCTTTTGGAGGCCAAGCAAACTTCTCAGTGGTGTCAACATCCCCGTGTGTGGCCGGGAGCCGTGGGATGTCCCAGCTCTCTGCAGTTGTGCCCTCAACAACAGATGCTCTCCTGGAGCGATGGTTCCCTGCAGCCAGGTAGGGTTTTGCTGCACAAGCCTGCTCCTCATCTACAGTAAGGATATTCCAGGCTTATTTCTGATGGATTATGTGACCTCAGCCTCAGCTAAGGACCGGGGAGGAGGTCAGGTCTGTGTCCAGATGTCCGCAGGGGCTGTGGGCGTTTAGATTGCAGATTCCTTCCAGCCCCAACCCTGTCCCTGTTAAAACTCTCAAGAGGCTTCCATTGGCTTCACCAAGCACAGAAAGATTTAACAAATGCAGCTGCTGTCACCCATTACCCCCAGAACCTGCTGGCACGTGGCTCCTAAATAACCAGGGAGCCTGTCACCCCCTTCACTGCCCTGCTCCGTGCAAGATCTTCAGGGACAGGGTGTCGAGCCGTCACCTACAGACCCATATTTGGACTCTGAACTGCAGCACTGAGCTGTTCCCAGTCATGTGCCTTCCTGCAAAGCACCTACGAGTCCTGGTCCGAAGCAAAGGGGTTGGCAGCTCTCCCAGAGTCCTCAAGCACCACGTTTTTTCTTCCACCACCCTCGTGATGGAGCAGCAATGTGAGCTCTGGCTGTCCTGTGCCTCTGCTGCCGCTTGCCACCCCAGAGATAGATCCATTCCTGTGCTAGATGATGTCTCTTGCACATCCAGTTCCTTCACTAGGTCTTGTCAGGCCCTGCTATTGAATATTGCCACTTGGCAGCCCATAAATACGAGGTGTGCTGGAACAGAACCAAAATGCATCACGTTCAAAAACACAAAGGAAAGACCTCTGGGTCATCTTTACTTTCTTGACCTCTCTGCCACCGCTCCGAGCTGCTCTGTGCCGCCCGGCGCTCCCAGCAGACAATATCCCATTGATCGCCCGAGGAGCTGGTGCCAGCGGAGAGGGTCGCGCTGACGCTCGGCAGCGTCGCCGGGCCCCCGGCCGCCCTTGGAAATGCCTCTGACAATGCACAGCCTGTGTCCATCAGCCCGTCGTAGCGCCGATACAATGTCACTGCAGGGCCGATGATCGGCAGCAGCACAAAAAGGGTCTTATGGTGCCGGGGGTGCAGCCGTTCCCCTCTCAGGGTGATGAACGTCATTGATTTATACCCTGTTCTCACTGGAAACAGAATGCCCTTTAAAAATAAAGAAAAAAGGCTGAACGGGCTGTTCCTTCGGACTGAACACCACCCCTCGCGTGGCCTTTCCCTCCCCGTGCCGATAACCCCGGCTCGGGCTGTGCTCGGGGAGAAGGGAATTGGCACTTTGTATTTGTAACGAGCAAGGCAGGAGCAAGAGCTTGGCCGGCTGGCACCCGGGCTGCTGCCGTCCCGTCCCAAATGCCTTCTGCTCTCCCCCCAGCAGCCCTGCTTGGGTTTCATCTGAGCCCTTCTCCCAGGAGAGCTGCCGGCGTCAGCATCACCCCCAAGCCTCTCTCCCCTCCAGAACTGAGAATGTGTTTTGAAGAAGTTTGAAAAGCAAACTGCTGAAGGTAGTGGCCAGACCTGGGTGAAATGCTGAGGAAGAGCTCAAATAAACCGCCTCATCTCTCCTGGCCTTGAAACGTGGGCAAGGGCTTGAAGGGGCTGGTTCCTTTTGGAATGTTCATCATCCAGCTCTGTCCCCAGGGCCATACAGACTTTGTTCTGCTCAGCACCGGGTTGTTGTTTGGCTGCTATATTTTTTCCCTCTAAATCTCTAATACCACATTATTTTTATATAAGTCTCTGTCCCAAACAAAGCCTGTAAAATCTTCAAGCAATGCCCCTTCTTCCTCAAGTAAATATTTTTAGCTCCTCTACACACAAGCCATTAAGCACTCGAGAGTGAAAACCAGTGCTCTGGGGAGGCACCGCTATAGGGACAACCCCCGTTCCTCCCCATCTGGAGACCTCCTTTGATTCACCCTCACCCCTCTCCATGAGCTTTCCTGCTGTCGCTGCCCAGAAGTACATCTCTCCACTGTCTGACCCCAGCTTTGATTGCAGAATCCCTGCAGCCTTCACCAAATTACCCTAAAACTGATGGAAATTTCACCTCCTTCTTTTCTTCCCCCTGGATAAAATGTTGATGTCTGGGGAGATCCGAGCATTTCTCTCTGCTTTGCTGGAGGCCAGCACCCCGGTTTGATACAAATTGCACAAGGGACCACAAAGTTAGATAAATAAGTTGCCCACGAGGCTCCCTGGAAGAAATCTAGCGAGAAAACTCATCCAGTTCCCAGGTCTCGGCGTTTGACCCGGGTTGCGCAATGAGCTGGAGGGCTGGGATTGGGCTGATGAGTGCAAGATGTCCCCAGGAAAGGGGACATCCAGAAAAGGCTGGAGGAAGCCAGCAGTGCCAGGAGAGGACACTGGGAAGGCCTTTGCTGAGCGCAGAAATGACACTGGTTTGGATGCAAGAGTCCTTTGAAGAAGCAAGGGGCTGAGGATGTGGCTTGGGGAGAGAAAATGGCTTTTTGTGGATGGTTGGGGCTGTTTAATCTGTCCAGCTCTGGGCTGTGGGACTCGGGGTGGCCTTGCAGAGCTGGACTCAGCAGGACAAGGTCTAGAGATGCAGGCTGGGGAAGGGGCTTAGTGGCACGGCTTGAAGGGAGCGAGATCAGAGCTGGGCTCCCATCCAAGGTTCAGGGCAAGGCATAACCCTGAATTTCCCAAGCTACCCAAGCCTCCTGGGTTTGCAGCTTTGCAGCCTCCCAAGATCAGATTCCCATGATGGATTCCCAGCAGCAGAAACAGAAAGCTTCCTGAAAGGCCCCAAATCCCATCTGCTGAGCAGCCTCCTTCTCAGGCTATTTGCGGTATTCGGATTTCTGAGGAAAGCAGCGAACAAGGAGGAATTTCTCCCTACTTTGAGGCTCCTGTTTCCCTCCTCCCCAGGGAACCTCCCTTCCCCCGCAGCGATGCAAGTCCAAGGCCAACCCATCCAATCACCCTTGGTGGCAGCTCTTCCCACCATCCTTCTACCCCAAAAAGCTTCCTGCTGGGAAACCATCCCGTTGCCATCAGGTGCAATCAGACCCCTGCTTTCTTCTGTGGGATTGCTTGGGATGTGATTTGCACAATTTAGGATAAGGCACATTTTCTGAATTCCCCTGATCTCTAAGCAGTGGCTGAAAGCTCTGAAGCATCCCAGTTTGTGTCTGTAGGGTCTGCATTAATATTAATTTCCCTCCTGCTTCTGGCCCACACCTGCACTTCCACCTTTATAGGGGAATAGTGTCATCTGTGATCTCCCCTGTGAAGAAAGACTGAGGGAACTGGGGCTGTTTAGTGTAGAGAGGAGAAGGCTGAGAGGGGATCTTATTGCTGTCTGTAACTATCTGAGGGGTGGGTGCCCAATGGAAGGGGCCAATCTCTTTTCTGTAGTGCCCAGCAACAGGACAAGGAACAATGGGTGTAAACTTGAGCATAGAGGGTTCCACCTCCACGTGAGGAGGAACTTCTTCCCTGTGAGGGTGACGGAGCCTGGAACAGGCTGCCCAGGGAGGTTGTGGAGTCTCCTCCTCTGGAGACTTTCCAAACCCATCTGGATGTGTTCCTGAGCAACATGCCCTGGGTGACCCTGCTCTGGCAGGGGGGTTGGACTCGATGATCTCCAGAGGTCCCCTCCAACTTCTAACATTCTATGATTCTATGATTTGTGGACTTTGCTTTCCAAAGGGAACAGAATGCTGAGCACCTTTACTAACCCAGCCCCAACAGCTGAGCATCGTTGCCCCTCTCATCCACCTTCCCAACCCTGAGATCTTACCACCAACTGGTGTAAACGGGGGTGACATCAACCGGGAGCAACATGCCTCTCACCTCTCCACAACACAATACACATCATCCTCCTGCTCCCTTCCTTTTCCTCCTACCGCCCCATTTTATCCCCCCTGCCCCCATCCAAGCACCACCGCACGCCCTCCTCGGGCAGCAGCAGCTTTGCTGGCCCTGAAACGAGGCGACGTCGGGCTCAGGGTTGGGGGGGAGATGTCAGATTGCCCTGAGTCATCACAAAACCACACGCATTCATTCTCCTGTCAAATCGGCTTTAAACAAGCCTGATGTGAGTAAACATGGAAGCACAGATTGCAAAGCCTGTACAAACACTCCCGGCTAACCGGTTTATACTCGGCAGATGTTAATGTTTAGTAGGTGGGGATGTGCCAAGAGGGTAAAGAAAAAGGTTTTCTTCCCGGAAAGGTGATGTGGCTGCCAGAGCTGGTGGGTGAGACCCACAAGGTGGGATGCAGGTGGCAGCGGTGCAGCCTGGAGCATCCCCAAAACCCCTCACACGTGCCTGATACCTCTTGTTTGGTCCCGATTCAGCCCAGCATGCAACTGAAATCATCTGTGGGATGTGCTGGGATGGGTATCGCCTTTGCAGGGCACGCTTCAGGAGTTCAGGAGGGTTTGTTGGTCAGGACCATTTAGTATCCGCAGGAGCCGAGCTGAGGTACGTGTAGGAAAGCAGCCGTGATCCTGAAATAATGTTATCTTAGCAAATGGCTTTGTTATGGTTTTTGGCTTCCTTGAGGAGAGTTTCTTAATCTAGAAAAGCAGCAGCCCCGGCGTGGTGGGAAGTTTTTCATTATCGGCCCTGAGGAGCTCGGAGCTGAGAGATTAGGGGGAAAGGCTCACAAATCCACTGCTCTCGGCAAGGAAAAATACAGGATCTTTCTTTGGTAAGATGTAGAAATGCCTTGGAAATACTGGCTCGATCCAGATCTGAGCTCAGGTAGCCCGAACCCAATGCAAGGGTGGCCAGACGTGGGCTACGAGCAGCTGCCAGCGTTGCTTTAGCAAGGAAAATCTCACAGAAAGTGGAGAAAAGAGGAATCCCACACCTGCGACAACACTGCTCCTCCCCTTTCCTCTTTTCGCTACATTCTTTCACTGTTTTTCACAATATTTTGAGCAAACCCCAAATATTTCTACTTGGAGAAGCATGATATTGACTCTTTGCATACGTAACACAGGGCGAAGTGTTTCCAGAACAGAAACAACCAGCTCCTGCAGCCTGGATGGGAAGATCTGGTGCCTTAGGGCTGCAGGGATTTCACAGCATCCTCTTGCACCCAACAAGTTAAGATTTTTATATTTTTTTTTTTTTTTATTTGGGAACAAAATTTGGAGTCCATCCCCTGGGGGCAGCCACAGCTTGAGCTTCTGCAGCCTGGATTTGAGCAAGAGCTCAAGATGCCTTCTGGCTTCTGTTTGACACAACAGCCAGGGGAGGAGAGAAGAAAGGGAGAGAATATACATATCTATATCTATTTTAGGGATGAAAAAGCCATCTGGAGAAGACTAAAAGGTGCCTAAAAGCACGAAGGAATGGAAATAGCAGCACGGGGGCTGCAGAATCAGAAACTCCCAAGGGAGTTTCACCTGCAGCCGAGCAAACGCAGGCGCTGAAAGATCTCACTGCTGCTCCGTAAAGGATTTATCCCCCAAGATTTGGACTCACTACCCAAAATAAGGAGGATTTAGGGCCTTTTCCTAGACTGCTGGCATCTGTCAGCAGAGCCCCGCAGCCTCCGTCTGTCTGTCCCACTGGGTTGTTTGGTTTATTGACATTTTCAGCCCCTACGCTCCGTGCCACGAGGGGAATGTTGTCGGGGTTTGTTATCTCCTTCCCACTCTGGTTTTATCAGCTATTTATTTCTTTGGGTTTATTGCTTCCCTCGTTCGTTTTGTTTACTCAATCCCCAAAGGCTGCTAAAATGAGGCCCCGAAAAAGAAAAAGAAAAAAAAAGAATAAAAATACTAAAAAAAAAAAGAAAAAGAAAAAATAAAAGGGGAAAAAAAAAAAAAAAAAGAAGAAGAAGAAAGAAAATATAGGACAAATAATTATTATTTGCATGTTCTCTGGAACAAGCCAAGAAAGAGTCTCTGGGGAGAGGGTGGGATTCGCCTCTGTTTGTTTCTTCAGAGGCAATATTAAAAAGGAAAAATGCAAAAAGGCGGGTGGAAGGGTTTAACCCTTGCTGAAGCCACGTCTCTGCACCACAGAGAGGGCTGAGAGATCCCAGCAGCGGGGAGGAGGAAGAGGATGAATCAGAAAACAGGTTCCCTGGTGCTTTTGGCTTCCCACCAGCAGAAACAATGCGAAAATAAAATGCAAGACGAATCCCCGGCAACCAGGAGGGGAAAGCTGCATGGTCTGGTGGTACCCAGGGCAAAGCGAAGGGCAGGGTTATTTCTTTCTCATCCCTCTCCAAAAAATACACCCCCTGATGGCATTTTTTGGAGCAAATCCCAGATTGGGTAAATAACTCCCAGGCCTGGGCACGGAGGTGAGAGGCTGTCGCGTGGCACGTGCTGGGGCCAAGCGGCCGGCTGCGTGGGATGCTCAGCATCGCCCCGGAGCACAGCACAGTTCCCTGGGGCGGCTCGGAAGAAAACATTTGGTTGCCCATCACTTTGTACCAACTCATTCACTTGGCTACAGAGTTCATTTCATGCCCTTTTTTGAAACATTATTTACTGAAGGGAAACAGAACCATTGACGCGCACGCACTCAAGGCGCTAATTACAACAGACTTCTTTTTCAGGTCAAATGGGAAGTGTTGGCCATGGCTGGAAAACCACCTCAGCTGAGCACTTCCAGCAACCCTTTGGCTTCACTGGAAAATCCGGAAGGAAGGAAGGAAGGAAGGAAGGAAGGAAGGAAGGAAGGAAGGAAGGAAGGAAGGAAGGAAAAGGAAGGAAGGA
>JANIJG010002848.1:12054-41480 GCA_024611175.1 Megaceryle torquata | reverse complement strand
TGTGAGGGGTGGCTGGGGTGGGTGGGGATGATAGGGACGGATTGCTCCGAGGGGGGGGGGGGGGGGGGAATCAGCCAAAGGAATCTCTCTGTATTACAAGAGCCTCAATCCGTTGTGACTTCCCGTACTCCCGAACAAGGACGGTATTCATTTAAAACCTTAACTTGGCAAGCACTTGACAGACGTGCTCTATGTATAGCTAAATCTATTTTATATCACACTTTAAGTGCTCATCTTATTGCAGAACACAGTGATTATAACTTACACTGAATTACTACTTTTTCTAATTCATTGTAGTGAGGTATTACCAGATGACATCTCCAAGAAAGTGAGCACTTCCTTGTATTTCAACAGAAAAATTGAAGGAAACCGCTTACGTTAACCGGCTGTTGATCTCTTTCTTTTTCATTCTATGTCAGAAGAATAAGCCAGACAATAAAATAGGACTTCCTAGAAACCAGCTGGTTTAGTAACTGGCCTTGTATGTGCCTACTAGTAACAGTATTACAAGTTCTTAGGTCATTACAGTCTCTACAGGACACAGAATCAACTACACTGCCATCCATCCACTAGACTATTTCCACAGAGCACATTATCCTTCTGAGAAGCACATACATAAATGCATACCAATCACCTATGTCCATATTAATGCAGACAAGCTATTCAAATTGGCAATGATTTACCTTTGCTGTTAAGGTAAAAATGCCCAAACTTCTGGCTTTAGCGTAACAAGGACAAAGGTAAAATATTGCTTGAACTTGAGCATTCTTCCAACTTTTAGAATGTATCCTCTGAAGGAAAATGAATTCTTTTCCAAGGGACTGTACAAAGACTTTTCATTTGTGCTCAGACAGAGAAGTATCCTCCATGATGACACATTTTTAATTCTTTACTTAAAAAGCTTTTGGTGTCACTTTGGAGAGTCCCAGAGTGTGCTGACTACAGTAAGCTGCAGAAGAAGGTATGACAGCTGTGGGTTTTGACATGAAAACATCTCTCACTATAGACACGATAACATTTTATTTACCCTATTTTGATGAGTATGTGCTGACATTTAGAAGACCAGAAGAGGGGGAAAAAACCTAGCCCCTATTTCATGAGAGAAAAAGAAAGTCTTTCTGTGTTTTGTTCTGGTTTTGCTTTTCTTAAAGACTGTGACATATCTTTAGCTGGTTTAAATGTTAACAGATGCTCAACAGACTTGAGCAGAGGTAGAAGCAAAGTTCACATATAATTCTGTGGTTAAAAATGCAGCAAATCAGTGTCTACTTAAAACTTTTTAAAGGATACAAATATATTTTCTTTCCATGTTCACATTAAAAAAAAAAAAAGCAACTTTAAGCCCTTGAATATTAGCATTTTATCTTGAACTTTTCTTTCTGAAGTTACACATACTATGGTCACTTACAGAAGTTGATTTATAACATGTAAATAATACTGTATGGACCTTTGCTGCTGGATAGTTGCTCAATCACCCATATGAAAAGACTTGTTTATCTAGCTGCTAATGAATCAATGTTTCATATCATCACAAAAGACATGACCTCAACTAACAGCGTGGATGGCAACATCAGTTAAAGAAATTAAGGCTTGCCTGATGTGGAAAAATGCCTAGCGGTGCCTCACACCCAACACTTTGAGAGGATATATAAAGAAGTTTACACCTTTGATATTAATATCAGTAACCATCAGACACAGAATTTCTCCAGCAAAGTGTGCACGTGAATAGTAATTTCTTACAAGCTTTTATGGAAGTTCCTTCCATAAACACAAAATGAATGAGAAAACTATGATCTCAATCAATGACTATCACTATCGCCCTTGCGTTCCTCAAGCGCACGCTAAACGAACATCCAATAGCATCCAGCACCAATCTAGTACCAAGAAACTTAGTGCGGTTTTACATCTGAAGGGTGACAAAAGTTCTCGTGGCTAAATAACTTTCAGAGATCACCCCATCGAGGGAACATGTATTTCCAGCCTGCATTTGTCTTACTGCAGCTGCACGCTGGATAGTACCCAAGAGACTTACGCAAGGCTGAAGAAAGGCTGAACTGGGGCCATTTGACTGCCATTACCTTCAGGGACGGACTGTTCAAAGCTTTTCTAACTTCCCAGCCTGATTAGAGGAAATGCAGTCCCAAAAATCTGGATTAATAAGTTTAGGATCATACATATGCTTCAGGAGATTGCTATCACTGTATCTGGACACTAACAGATGTGCTAATATTATATAGATTTTTCTTTTTACCTTTTTTTTTTTCCCAAGAGAGACATACAATGCTAGGATACCTAGAAATTAGTAGTGAGAGAACCAGCCTCTTGTCATCAGTTGTACTGAAAACAAGCAAACCATATCCATGAGATACAGTTTCTCTGCAGAAGCAGAGAGAACTAAAGCCCTGCAAGCAACAGAGGATGAGAATGGAGGTACGGAGAGCCCTTTGAAGTACAGCAGGAGGCTGCAACTGTCCTGGGGGTAAGTTTGAGATGAAAGAACTCTTCCTTTGCTCAAGCAGATACTGTGCAAGCTGATAAGACATTATTAATTATATTTAATTGTATTTGATACATGTCAAAATTGCCTTTGCAACTGTAAGAACTGAGAGCATGGCTTTAAATTAAACATGAGATCCAGATAAAATCATGCAGTTCTAGAAGCTGTGTTATGATAACCTCAGTACTGTCTATCTACTGTACTTCAACTCAACACTTAGGCCTAGTCTAGAAACCCTTTTTTTCTTGTCTCAGACGCTCAGTACTCAGAAACACTGCAATCCTGACGAGGATCACGGTACAGAAATTGCTCACTTAGAAGACTGCGTGTCCACATCAGCACAACATGCAGAAGTAGATGGACCCCTAATATCACCATATGCTGCAAATACAGTGGGAGGATCTGCATAGTATGCAGAGAGTGCAACACAGGTTTAGCAGTCTACAGCAAATTTCAGTCTTACAGAAATAGTCTTTCTGCTCCAGTTAAAACCCAGGGACGCACCTCACAGGGAACAAAGGCGTGAAGCAGCCAAACTCTTCTGAAGATTTCAGACTGAGTCTTTCCTGTGTTAGCTAAATTGTTGCCACATTTGAATGAAGAAAAGATACCCTCAGCCCCTCCTCTCAATTCTGCTCCCCCCATTCTGTTCAGAAAATGCACCTGTTTGGAAGGAAGCTTCCCTTGGATAGATGTATATTTGCAGCAACCTTTGCCTCCCTAGATCACGACTCTGTCGTTTTCTCGTGAACAAAACTGTAAGCGTAAGTGGAATTTGTTACCAGAGAACTATTCTAAACTGAATACCAGAAAGCATCCCCGAGGAAAATGAGATTCCTCTCTTATATTTGCAGATTAATAAGTTTGTGATAGCGACAGAGAAGCTGGAGAAGCACCCTTCTTTACCCACTTGCCTCTTATTCTTCCCTCCAATACGAATTCAGTAAGTAACTTACCTCGGCTTTCTTTTCAATCCTTTAATTTCCTGTCTCATTTGTCTTTGTAAATCTTCCTACAGTAGAAGCTCAGAGAAGTTCCCATCATGAACCTATATTGAAAGGGAAGCTTGGCATATTGCAAAAGGGCAAATGGAAAAATAATTGCTCACCCTTCCCGCTGTAGAATCCTGTGTCATACCCCTGTTCTGAAGCCCAAGGCAAAAATCTACTTCAGGTTAAAATACCACCGTCCTTTCTCTGAAATTCTGCCAGCTGATTATTTTCACCATATCACTCTCTTTGACCCGCAACTGAGATTGTACCTGTGTAAATGTGGCCATCCCTAAGTTTTCTCTCACTGCAGCCTCCAGCCTTTTGATTATCTATACAATTAATAAAACTAGTACCAAAATCATCCTTCCCTCTGTTCCTGATATATATGGTGTTATGAAAAAAATCAGCAAGTGTATTTACCTTTACTATAGGTGGGAAGCTCTGAACTTGAATCTATTCTTTACTCCCTCCCTTCCCACCAGTACAGTTTTCTGGTCAGAGTGCCAAAATACTACTGTACATAACAGCTACTTTCTGTGACTAGGATATCTCTATGTTCAGGGAAAAAAAAAAAGGAAATAAGCAGTAAGGAACATTTGTTCAGTTTGGTTTTTCTATGTATTCAAAGTTCCTCGGCACTCGTGGTGAAAGAAGATGAGAAAAGCACAGTGCAGACAGGAGCAATAACCACTCTTGTAGCGTGATAGGTATTCAGATTTTCCTCTACCATGGAAGAATCTCAATGACTGTAAAGAGATTAATATCATGGCAAACTACAGAATGGCTAATTTCTGTAACGAAGAGACAAGAGTGAGAGCTATCACAGCAGACTGGCTTCGGGAAACTTCATGCTCACGTGCAAGAATAGTGAACTCACCCCCCTGATAGTAAATTGTTGAAAGAGAACTTTGCCTCTCCTGCCTGAGCAAGGCAGAAAACTGTCCTATTTCAGGCAGCTGGAGATGCTGGGGAGCTAGAAGGAAGGTAGGGTACCTAGTAGGTGGGAGAGGGTGGAAAAAGTCACAGACAGCACTTGCAAAGATGAAGGTTGGGGTCATAATAACCTGGAGATGTCAGTAACTGGAGAAGAACTGCAGAGGGATTAATGAAGAAGTGTCTCCTGGTAGCTGGCTCCTGTATGTAATTTGCACACAAGCCAGTTCTGACTTAAAAGAGGGCAAGACACCCCATTTTAACAGGATTTTCCCCTCCTAAATGCAACAACACACAATGAATTTCTGGCTTCCCATCCGAGTGAAAAAAGGCTAAATTTACCTTTTCATTTTGGAAAATCAGCACGTGACCATTAATAAACAACACAACCCAAAGCATCATCTCAGGCTATCTATACATTCTGCAGATGGCTTGCACCACCTCACGACATTTTATGCTAGAATTGTTCTAAACTACTATTTTTTTTTCCTTTCTGTATTTTTTTTTCCTCTCTTGCCTTTCTGAGAGGTCTGTAAAATAGTTGCTGACTCCACGTTGACCTCTTTCCCTGTCTCTTCACCATATACTTAACTCAGTGAGAAGCCTGTGAAGTTTACTGAAGTAGATACCATCAAACTTGACAGCAAGAGAAAAACTCTGCCTTGTATAAGCAAACAATGGTACTCGTCTATGGAGGGCCTAAAGGACAAAAGAATGTGACTATTGGAATTCTGTTATTTACAGCTTTGTATTATAGCTTTTATTTCCTTTTCCTTCTTGAGACTGAATGGAGATGGGTTATCCTCAGGCTCCTTTTGGTATTTCTTTCAGAATATACATCAACCTGCAGTTCCTCTACGGCCTCCATTACTTCAATACCTGAGCACCTCACTATCTTTCACTGTCTTTGCTCTCACACCACTTCAGATACAGGCAGCTCTTCTGATATCAATTTACAAAGAGAGACTCCAAGTGCCAGTGCGCTCTGTAGTTTTTTTAGGTATCCAATGTCCCAAATAAAACCCACATCTTTCCCTCTGCTCTTTTTGTAGCATCTGGGACCATCCTTCAGCTCCTCAAAATGAGGTTCAGAACAATCTGAATACTGAGCAAGGAGTCACCCCCAGACAGACTTGAAAACAAATGAGCCTGTACCGCACCACAATCAGTAGCTAAACCTGCACTTCTGTTCTGAAGCTGTCGACATCGTACCCCTGTGCATTCAGAAAGTGCTCCTACAAGCCCTCTTGAGATGCGAGGAGCACATTCTACAACTGAGCACGGCTCAGGCTTTCTTTAAGACGGCTACAGAACAGCCTGGAGGCGTAGCTCCTCTTATTTGTATGTAGAAGTCACTCATGATAAGGGAAATGCTGCTGCAGTTCCTCGCTCTGCCTGAACGGATTCGAAATTCCCATTTCTTTCATCATAGGTGAGCACCACAACCACCAACAGACGGCGTAGGCTGGGGTGGGGAGGCATTGCGTGTTTCCTCAGCTCTAAAGAGCTGAAGAAAGAACTTCATGTTTGTTGGTCTGGGCAGAGTGAAGGAAGATAGCTTACGTCCCAGACAGTGAAAACATTGCCTGATTTTATCTGGATTTGACTGCTGGTTGTCACACACATACTAGGGTAAGTCTGGGTGGCGTGTTTCTTCCAGTAGTAGGACTGTCTCAGAAAATTCAAGGACACTGGAATGCACACTCCCGATGAAGGAGATCTCTGAAACAAATTAAACATAGGTCTGTACAGCTGGGAATTCCTAGCTAAAGCGCAAGGAATTAGAGGCAGAAATCATTCTGTTTTCTCATTCCAAGACAGAAAGTTAATTTATTTGGAACAATAGCACATAACCCTCCTCTATGTTTACGATGAAATGCCAGCGTCTATTTTTACCTACTGCTGGAGGAGAAACTGCTATGGCAAACTTTTGATACCTTTTATCTCTTCTAATATAGTCTAATAAATATTAATAAATTTCCATCTCTGAGCTTTTGCAGGAGCAGCTGAAACCCTGCTTGCATTAAACTTGAAAATAACTCCTTCCCTCTTCCCACTCTTCACGAAAAGCCAGATTTTAATATAATGGCTACTGCCTGTACTATTTCTGTGCTGTTTCCCTTTAACAAACAATATTAAGATTTATGTGATACAGTCAGCTTTGGGATTGATAATTAATTGTCACTTAATTACACGCTTTAATAATATTTATTCTAAAGTTATAACAACTCTGGCTTAGAAAAATGACCCCGAATCACGTTAATTTATTAATTCACTTAATTAAAATACTTCATCTTGAACAGAGCTTTCAGGCTGTTTGAATAAAGGTAAACAAATCTCGAAATTAAATCAACACTTTTTTCTTTTGATATATGTAATTAATTTTCACTCGACTCAATAAATAAACCTCATGTAAGGTTGTCCGTGTGACAACAGAAAATGGCTTGCTGTCAGCTTAATCTTCCTTAACACTGGAAAGCATTTTTAGTTATGCTGACAGCCCTGCTGAAAACCTTTTGCTGGAAAGTAATAAATATTAGCATTTTTTCCCACTGGCACTGCAGGGAAAACATTTATTTGTAAATGATGATCATTAATCAGCATTTTTGTAAAAGCCATCAGAAAACCTCCCAGGCTTAAGCAAACTTGATGGAAAAGAAAGTTCTATTTGCAATCAGATTTAACTTAAGCGCACTTTCTCCTTAAACAATCCAAACCTGTGCTTTCTTCTCCTACTCTTCAGTTGGTAGGGGAGGCTCTGTGTGCAAAGGATTGCACTTTCTATCCCTCCTAAGTTCGAAGTGAAAGTTCTGTGACAAACTGCAGGACTCAATTACGGAGCTGGCAGCTCTGCCAAGATTTTCACGTGCTTCACTTTTCTACTGCAATTAGCTCTGCTGAAATCAATGGCAGTCAAATTAACCACATGCAGGAGATGTCAGCATCCTGATGAAAGCTGTCACTTGCACAGACATGTGAATAAATTTATACATGCAAGTTTTACTGTTAAATTTAGCACATTTCCTCATATACGAAGCACTGCTTGCATGCATTTCACCGCAGTAGGAAGGCCCTGTATTTTGAAAAGCTGGTTTCTAGAGAAAACAATTTTTAATGGTTCAGCAAAATTCACCTGGAGATCTAATTGCAGCCTACACTTGACAACACCTTCCCCTTCCATCTCCAGCAGCTCGGTCTGTATCGTGACAAATCTGGTACAGGATTCCTCCTTCCCCTTCATCTCACCCACAACAAGAAGGCCACGCTTTTTCCTCATTTTACCATCTCCTTGTTCCCCACTCACAGCCGAAGCTGAACTGGGTGCTGTTTCTATCCGCTGGATTTGAATGACAAAAGGATCCCAAAATTTGGGCCGGGTATTTACAGCCTAAGCAACCCTGAAAAGCTCAAGTTAACTAATGACAGATCTAAGGAACTACTGTCATCGAGATGATAACTAGATGGGATAGATATAAAAAACCACAGACTTCAGCTGATGACAGAAAGTAGCTTTCCATCACCCCCCAAAGGCTGTTTATAGTGCACGCGTTTCTACCTGGCTGCCATGATTTTTCACAGAACTGCAACTTGTGAACATCTTTGCTGAACTGAAACCAGCAAAAAATTCCTATATGAGCACACATGTCATGAGTTTTCCAGCTGCTTCTAGCACTCAAGAGAGCAGAAATAAAGAAAAGAATGCTACAGTTTGGAAGAGAAGGTATTTTCAAGGATTCTTCTAGTTTTTAGGTGTGAAAGCACGGCCGGAGAAAATGACTTTCCATTTTTGATGGAGTCTTTTCAGCTGCCAACCCCACTTTGGTCTGACCCCTTGATAAAGGCTTCAGAGGGTTTGTTCTTTAGCTACATCATTATTCTATCTCTTTTTTTTTTTTTATGAAATTGTTCAGGATGAAATTATCTGTGACAACCTCACTTTGTTGACTTGGTTTTGTTTTCATTTTCAGTGCAAATATGCCCCTTCTTTAGCAAAGAGCTAAATAAAACCACCGATCGTTTTCCTGCTATAAATAAAACTAGACAATTTTTTCTATGCCTTTTCAGAGAAACACAGAATGTGCTGGTTATCATCTCGGTTACCCTACAAGGGATTCCAAGCAATACAAATAAATTCTAAAGCTTAAAAAGTAAGTAGCATATCTATTGCATCGGAAGACCAGCTGGGGGCATGTCTGTTAACGGGAACCAGGGAGTCTGCACGTTCAGCTGTTTCATGGAGTGGACTGCAAATTGCAATCAGAAAAATGAGATATCTATTTAAAACAACTTTCCCTGCAACCTAATGCAGAAAACACTATTCAAAAATAGCCTCAAGAGATTTGGGCGTTTATGACAAAATTCTGTGCTCAAGTACCATTCCAGCCAGCTGGCCTCCAGCTGCCATTCCAGAAGGGCACAGGTCTCCTCTTTGTGACCAGTTTCTGAAGGTCATCCAGATGCCTACATTTGGTGCTAAGAGCACCCTCACCCTGAAAAGATTTTTTTAGTTCCTAAACACTTCTTTAAATCCAGTCCTGGGAGACCAAACCCCTCCCTGGAGTGCAAGGGCTGAAAAATGGTTTGCAGGTGGATTTAGTCTTTTGCTGCACTGATTTAAAAGGGTTCACCACCTCAATCCCAAAGAGCAGACCAGCGACCTTATTACACAGCTGTACTTCAGCCATAAACAAGTTGCTTTATGTCTTGTGCTGAAGCTCACACAGGCTACGGTGCTGCTTGCCGGCAGCTTGTAACCTTCGTCGGTAACAGACGAGCCATGTATCCCAAATTAACCCATTTATATTAAATTTCCACGGTTTCAGTTGCCTGCTGCTGGACTGGGCAAAAATAAAATGTTGTCATATTAGAAAATTCTGTTAAAATAGTAAAAAAATAAAATAAATTGATCTAAATGAAAACGATGCTGGATTGGGACCAGTGCTGTAAAGCTCTCACTTGACCTATAAAAATAATATCACAATACATATCCTGTATTATGTATTTTATATATACACACTGTAATTATACAGAATATGTTATAGACAAAATAGAAATAATATTTACCAATATCTACTTTCATACTAAATAAATCTAAATTTTATCTATTTAAATGTAAATGTTGTCTAAATAAATCTCAGTAGCATTTTCATTGTGCTGATTGTTTCTCGGTGACCCACAGGCAGAGATTTTGGGAAGCAGGAAATGGAAAGGATTGGAATATTTGCAACTGGAAACACTGGAGGGTTTCCTATTCATTTAACTTACTGTCCAGCATCTCCCTCTGACAAAAGGCTGGTTCTTTTTGGTCTCAGTTGCTGTACAACACCTGCAGCGTGTGCAGAATGAGGAGCACGCACTGCAGCAGCCCGATGAAGGGGATGTCAGGGGCTGAGTGTGATCTGCCAGTGCTGAGGCAGCTGCGGGGCCACGACGAGCAGCCCGGGGCTGCGAGGTGCCAGGAGCTCAGGGAACCGCAGGAGAGCAGGAGACTAATAAGTGGCATGGGGGAAAGTAGAAAAGGTCAGAGGAGGAACGCAGCGACCTGAAAGATCGTGCACAGGAGCAAAGGGAAGGCAGAGCGAGTGCGGCAGCGGGAAGGCAGAGGCTGGCGGGACCCCGGGGAGCTGCCGGGAGCGGCGGGGCGGGCAGCGGGGCAGCCGCGGCCTTGTAGCCCCCGGCCCGCCCAAGGCCCCGCGGCCCGCGGCCCTCGGCCCACCCAAGGCCCCGCGGCGCAGCCGTCTTTGGGCAAGGCAGCTCTGGCGGCCTGTTCGGATGTGCCCAGTCTGACCTGCTCTATCATTGCTGGGATCTCCCTCTTCACTCATTTAGAAAGGGACTAAAGCTTCGATGTTTTGGCTGGTTTCTTAATAAAAGGCAACAATGTAAAGGTTCAGGTTGCACAGGAAGAAAGTGCACATCAGCTACAAAGGACAACCCATCCCATAAAACACCCCAATGGCAGGAAAAGGGCTTATTTTCACTGGTTACTAGGTAGTGAAACACATAAATTGCATCATCATGCTCCAATTTACCAGAGACTCCAGGCTGAGGAAGGAGCCCAAGCCGAGCGCAGTGGCTGCGATGCGCTCCCAAGCATCTTGCTCCCACCTTCTGAAACTAATGCCAGGCTGGTGTCGAGGACCTGAAATAACTGAGTTTGCTGAAATTAAGTCCACAAGCAGCTAACTCTAAAGCTTAGGAAAAAAACTAAGAGCTATGCAGTCTCAAAAATCCCTCAACTTCAAGCTTCCAGTGGTATTTTTAATAGTCTGCATTTTTGATATCAGTGGTTTAAGCCACTTGCCCACAGACCTCTTCCACCTTTTGTCATTATTACAGTCTCCTGGTGAACGTGCCAGAACCAGCAAGGTATGCGTTTTCAGAGAGCTTACGAACACAATTCTAGTGATTTAATCACAGGCACTGTAACAATTCTGCTGCAGTAACCTTACCGATGACTGTACTGACTATACATGCACTTAACTACTGCTCCCAGAGGGAGTAACTGACTCCTCCTGTATAGAAATGTTGTATCAGAAGCGTAGAGACCTTTCAGTCCTTGGCTTACCCTGCACACAGCAGTGATGTGAGAATACTCAGACTTTATTGATTCTGGCTGTCAAGCGCCTATACTGCCATGTTAACAACCAGGCTTCTCAGGACTGCAGAGATCTTTGATTCTGAACTGTACCACAAACTAGCAAACAGACCCTCAGCAAGTTGCTCGAAAACCTCCCTGTCTCAGATTTCAGTACATAGAGAAAAACCCTTCCTGTCTAAGCAAGGGGACACTGGCCTACCTTCAACCTCTGTCAGGCATTCATACATTACAAGACAAACTGTTTTCATCAGTTGCCTCCAAGAGAGAAAAATAAGTCTTTCTGAGACGGTGATCACAATTTGGGTACCTGCAATTTAGCTGCCTAAATGAAGCCAACATAATTTTAAGAGTGCTAAGTACCTCAAGCACCTTTTTCCTGCATGTGTCCAGAACTAGGCTGGAAACTGAACCTACTGTGAGCATATTAAGGAAGCACTTAGAGGGAAGAAATGCACACCAGCAAAAGAATAAACAAAAAAAAACCCCTCCAAAATGGTAGTTGATTCTACTCCACACTAAATGTTTCAAAGGAACGTTAAGATACATTTAATGTAGTTTTGCAGTTCATTACTATTTACTCAAAATGTTGCTCTTGATATTCCCTAGAACAAAGACAGTAATCCCTGTGTGGGAGACCCCTCTGCACACAAATCACAGTCTTATGTTAAACTTGACCTTTCCTCTTCTGAGCAAACAGGCAGATGTGAGGTGTAGTCTACATTCCAATGTTATTCAAGCAAAAGGCACAAATTTGCTGAAAATTGGTACACCTTAGGCTTTCCACTGCTTAAGTAAATCCACCTGTAAAAGCAACACAAACTGCCTGCCTGTGCTCCAGCAGCCTAGCAATTCCAGCTGCTGGGACTGCTAAATTTTGTCAGCTGACCTTAGGTTTTCACAGAATCCAACCAGCCTTGGGATGAGTTCTCGGGGGAATTACAGGATAGGTGTGCTTTATCCAGGCATGATTCAGGTAATACACTGTCTGTAAAAAGCACTTCAATTTGGGTAGCCTGTAACACACCAATGAATCAACAGATCAGTAAGGATGTTCTGCTTAGTTCAGTTATCACAGAAACAACCAGAGATTTCAGATACTGAAGATGATTCCGAGTGCTCTGACACCCATATAATTTCAGCCTGCCTCTAACGAAGGCACAGCAGTGTAAGGCTGCTATAGAAGATCGCTTTCCAGGTTCCTAGAAATTACATTGTCTAAATGGCATTTGGAAGAAAAAGTGCCAGAGACACACCTCTCTCTGCCTAGAAGTCACGAACCACTCTAAAACCTTGGTTCAGCAAATAACCTAAATGTAGGCTTCACCTTAACTTAGGAGAGGTCCCAGTTTAAGACAGTTTACTGCGGTACCTAGGCATTTCTTGGATCAGGTTCTACAGACTCTGTTATAGAAGTATGTGTATATATATGTATAGACACACACACATTCAGATAGCCACTACCTTCCTCAAGCACTCCAGTTCTTCCAGATTTTACCAAACCAGCATAAAATCAAGGCACTGGTTAAAACCATGACTTTAGAAGCCTTGCTTTAGACAGTGCTTTTCCATAATCAAGAGGGACTTCATTTTGTTTAGCACGAGAATCTTGATTTTGATTAATAGCTCGCATCGAGAAGCTCTATCTCCATTTTCAAATCACAAGGTCAACAATAAAATCACAAGATACTGAATCATTTTCCCCCTTTTACTGTACCTGAGTGAGTCTGGAATCTGAGCAAGACAATTCTTACGAGACATACCGATATGACCAGAGGCAAAAATTCTGGGAATCTAGTGTAAAACATTGGTCTTGTGCGGTTCCAGGCTTTGCAGACTTTTCTTGTCAATGTAAGTCTTTTGATTTCAATGCAGTCGCTCCTGATTTACCCCAGGGGCAGAAAGACAGAAGCTGGAGACACAGCAGTACATTTTTTTTTCCCGAGGAGCTCCTGTGTAACTGCACTGAAGTGAACCATCCACTCTGATTTTTGACTTTGCGGGCCATCTGCTACTGCAGAGAAAACTCTTCCTCCTTTCCCAGGTACTGAATTTTCTTTTCCCGAAGTAATTAGGTTTGAAAATTAAATATTATTGTTGCTATTTGTAAGTATTAAGATAAGTACCTTGAAAGGGAGGATGTGTTCAAAAAATAATGTCCAGTTCCACTGCTTTTTTTCCTTGCTAGAATTTAATGAATTCTTCATTTGCTATTATAAACTAAATATTTCCTTTGAGTCCAATTAGCATAGCTGAAAGAAAAAGCAAAGCAAGGCACTGTTCAGCACGCATCACTGTAATAGAAAATCAGTTCTTTTATTCTAGCTTTAATAACTGCAGCTTGATTAGAGAGAAAGAAAAAGCTATGGGAGAGGGAGGTGGGGGGGGATGCGAGGGCCTGCCAAATTAGTACTATAAGAATTCTCAACCTGTCTGCTCTCTGGCTTACTATTCAAATGCTAATTGAGCCTTTTTGTAAACAGAATGGGTAATCATGGAAGACAAAAACAGACACAGAAAACAAATGAAATATCACACCTTATCCGTACCAGCACAAAATTTCACTGATGAGCTTTAGAAGTCTTAAAATTTTGTGTTCTTTGGTCTCTTTAGAGAACACAGAAAAGCATATAATTAATATAATAAAGTAAAATAGAACATAATAAAATAATAAATAATAAAGGGCAGTTCCTTTTGAACAATGAAACCAGTCATGTTATAATTAGATAAGAGGATTTATATTCACAGCTACAAATATGAAAGTGGACCATGAGACCGGATAAAGGCAAGTTTTTAATTCTTAAAAATTAATTACATGGCATTATTTTTATCAGTACACAGGATGCATTAATTATACAATTAATAATAAGATGAAAGGGATTCTTTTTTTTGCAACTTTAAATCACTCGGGGCCATTTGGTCTTATACAAGAATTGTCCTTCAGGCATTTCTGTAATCTTGTTACTATGCAAAGTCAAGACCTTCAACCTGTTAGGGGAAGTGGTGGATGGAATTTATCTCTCTTAATTTACACTTCGTACTTACACATAATGCAGCACATTTTAGATACCCCCTGTAATTGGGGTCTAAGGTGTAACAGATTTATTACAACTTCTCCTCGTAAAATAAACTAAAGACTGATGTTATTAGAAGCCAAGTACATCCGATATAGAATCAGGTAAAGGCAGCTTCTACTACAGAAAGTCTAGGCAATGTCCTGTACGAAGCTACCACCTCCCATCAGTGTCGCACTCAGACTTCCAAGTGCAGCTTTCCGTTACTTAAATTAGAATTAAATTACAATTGTCAGGGTTGGAAGGGACCTTAAAGATCATCTGGTTCCAAGCCCCCTGCCACTGGCAGGGACACGTCCTGCTAGAGCAGGTTGCTCAGAGCCCCATCCAGCCTGGCCTTCAAAACTTCCAAGGATGGGACCTCCACCACCTCTCTGGGCAACCTGTTCCACTGTCTCACCACCCTCATGGTGAAGAAATTCTTCCTGATGTCTGATCTGAATCGACCTCTCTCTAGTTTTGATCCATTCCCTCCAGTCCTATCACTGCCTGACAGCCTAAAAAGCCCCTCCCCAGCTTTCTGGTAGGGCCCCTTAAGATACTGGGAGGCCACAATAAGGTCTCCTCAGAGCCTTCTCTTCTCCAGACTGAACAACCCCAACTCTCTCAGTCTGTCCTCAGAGGAGAGGTGCTCCAGCCCTTTGATGGTCCTCGTGGCCCTTCTCCGAAAGGCAGGGCTGGGCTTTGTGCTCAGCAGGGTAGCAATTTACGCACAATAACTCCAGTTTCAGACCTCCATTCAGTGTTGAATCTCACAGGTCCTAGCACGTACCTTCTAATCCCCTAACTGGGCCATTTGCTAGTCGCAGCCTTGCTCAAACCAGATTCCAAAAGCTTGTAAACCACACAAAGTACAAGAATACAGGCCACCTTAAATCGCCCCTCTTTCTCATATACACATAACATCCCAGAGAGCTGCTCCTCCCAACAAGGCAAGTCCTCCCCAAGAAAGGCCACGGTTAACTGTAAGGAGGACATCGGAGAGCCTGGTTGCCACCAGATGCACTCAGAGGGGCTGGGGATGGACTCTCTGCCCAGACCAGTGAGTATCCCAGGGAATTCCTCTCGCATTTTTCCACAAACACAGTGCAAGACAACTGCATTTTTGTTTCTATTTTGTTTTCTGTTAGACCTCACTGAAGCAAGCCCCCTGCCATCCATTTTAAAGTACAAGGAATTCTTTGGCAAATACTGCTTTTCAGAAAAAGGAATGTTCTGCACTCGGTATGGCATTGATTATCCTAATGTTTAGCCACGTTTGGCTTTATTAAACTGCCAACGTAGGCATTCAAAAGGGGTGCAGAGCTCTTGTTTGATGTAATGAAAACTAAAGTAAGGGGTCATCATTCAGCTTAAACCTTTGAGAATGAAGAACCACAGCGAATACAGCCCTGTGTGACCACCACTAAGTAATTATTCCCAAATGTTATACTGCTTTTCCGGAGCATTTCTGGTCTTACTTCTCATGCATATATTGTTCCACATTCCAGCCACCTGGGAGAAACAAACCTTATTTGCCTGACTTTTTGATTTCAGGCGTGTTCCCCGAGACAGCCCCACCATTCCTTGTGAAAGACCTCACCTTTCTTTCAATTTTAATCTTCCTCCTCCATATCCTGTCAGACTTGGCTCTGTAGCTAAGGTATAACCGAGCTGATATCCCCCTATTGTGAGACTATTCATTTCTGACGTGATTTTTAATATAAGCTGTATTTTGTTTTGTTATTATTTGTATCATCACAGCCCTTTGAGAACCCAAGGAAGGGACAAGTACCTCATTGTCCCCAGCACCATTATCTATGAACAAAGCAACTCTATCAACCATATAATCTTCATTGTACAAGATGAAGGTTTTGCTTTTCTTTTTGTGTTGTTTGTTTGGGGTTTTCTTTTCTTAGAAGGGTTTTATTTAATTACATTTCCTGGAATACTCGACGGCATTTCTATACAACGGGGCATCAATTTATAAACAGAGTGAAAAAAAAAAAAAGTGTCATCATCTATCAGAAGATGTCACACTTTACTTGGACGAGCTGGCCAAATATCCAGTATTCAAATAGGAAGTCAAGTAACAGAATCAAGAGGGTTCATTAAAACCTATGTCCTTCATCCTGTGTGCCTAGCTAATAAAAAAGAAACTTTCCCTTTTCAGACTCCATTTGATTTCAGCTCTATTATTGTTTTAATAAAGTTAAAATATCAGAGTAGAACCAAGTAATAGTATCAAAAGCTCATCTTAAGGACTGGATAAGGAAAGAAACTTGCATTCACCTGAAAGAGTTTAGAACATACACCAGAAGATAAAAGAAATAAATCAGCATACAAGAATTATTAACAAAGAGCTAAATTCTAGGAGTTTCAACTTTTCTGGCTACAGATGGACAAAGTACATGACCACAAGTAAAACTTCAGTCTCACAGCTGAAGTCAAGAACTCCCATGACTCCCTGCACTTTGTAACAGAAGCACATATGAAAGAAAGTGGGAAAGGAAAGAAAGATGACAGAAGTAAGATAAATAAAATTGTTACTTAAAAAAAAATTTGCAATTATGGTGCAGTCCAGACTTGTGGGGTTTTTTACCCCTTCAAAAAAAACTGCTTCTGCCTTTTAAGAGAACCTCCTGGGAACCTGGGAATCACATAATATTATTCCTCCCACGTGTCTCTGGGATGCTCACAGCCACCCACTGAATATCCCTTTTGAGTGGTTTGGTTACACTGCACACCCTCAATAACTTCTGCTGAAAGAAGGTATTGCTTAGAACTCTGCTCAAAACATAGTCCCTTATCTTTCCCAGAAACGGAATTTTCAAATACAAAGAGCCTGAAGCTGCTGTGGTTTATTCTATTTTTCCCTCACCCTCCATCTAATTTGCTTACAGTCAGTTGTTTGTGAACACGACAAAAGTCAGTCTTCTGAAAACTAGGGCTATCTGTTATTTCTGGGACTCTTCAGTGCCAGGGGGAAATATTTAAAGTACGACATTACCAAAAGACAATTTAGTAAGGATTTTTTTTCTTAGGCTTTTTCCAGTTTTGACTATGACAACATGGTACAAAGATTAGAGCTGAAAACCGTGGTTTGGGAGTTTGTGTGCGTGTGTGTTTTTATATGTATACACACACCTGAAAATGCAGTACAAGTATTTACTGCCATATCTTTACAGGTGGAAGAAGAGCTACTAAATCTGGAAACTCCCCCCTCCATATAGGATATGGAGCACGTATTCTATGGCTTTGGGTCACACAGTGACAATTTCTCCTCTACAGCACAGAATCCAGCACCATTTAAAACCGAGTCCAAAGAAACAGATTTTTTTTTGCCTTTTCATAGTTCTGAAAATCTGTCTGCTGTGCTTTTAAAAGCTCAAGTTTATTTGCTGTGAGTTTTCTTCATCTGTTGTCAAAAATAAATATTGAAATGCAGCTAGTTCAACATATTGGCCTTACCTAATAGTGCTATTTAACGTTTTTATTGACTAAGGATAGGCTTACACAGCAAAGATTTCATCTACACAGTACAACTTTCTGATATAAGCCAGATAAAGCGGAAAGGATTTTTACTTTTCTTATATACTATAAAAGGAAGTGAATTTATAGGTAGGTCACTTAGGCACGCTGTGGTGAAATGGGTTTTAAGGTTGCCAATGGTCCTCGCACTATCTTCTATATGCATTACCAGTTCTGATATTTGAGGAGGGGAGGAAAGTACCCCTGCCAGCTAACAGTTCACCGACGACAGCACAGAACAGACTTCTAGTGCTTACGTCTAAAATACCAGATTCTGTTCACGGGAATTTAGCATGAAGAGCTTCCTTGGCTTTACGAAGTTTACAAACTGTCTATCCCCTTCAGAAGGGGTTGCTGATTCGAATGAAACCACCATCTCAAAAAGGAACACAACAAGAATGGCAAAATGTCCCTTGGTTTGCGTTAGACGTGGGCAGAGCTGCAAGTCTAGACCCTCTCACCGCGAGATCGCACACAAAGCACGAGGATCATTTTTGTCCAATTCTCCTTCAGTCTTCCAAGTGCAGCCCAGTCACTCTTTACCACGTGACAAGCACCGTCACAGCATTCCCAGATACTGGGGTTCAGAATGCTGCTTCACCTTATGCCGTAGCTGTTCAAGCAGATGGAGAGAAAAGCAGCACGTGGGACCAAGGCAGGTACAGGTCAGGATGCGTCCAAGCTGGGTCCATGCCTGGGTTTTCATGTAGCTTTTGGAATTCTTTAGATTCAAGGTCCGTGCTCGCCCACAGGTGGCTTCCCTGGGAATTTATTGAGTGACCAGATACAAATTAAATAGTTCTCGACCTCAGTAAACCTAGGAATTGGTCCGAGTCCTGAGAAGAAAGCGTCTATGAAAAGCTGTCAGTTTTCTTTTTTCTGAGTTTAATTGGAAACATTTTGCATGACACACTAATCAGCCCTTTGGGAGAACAAAAGACAAAAACTCTGCCAGCAAAACTCATTCCTTTCTGAGATCTTGATTTGTTAGAAATTTGTATTTGCAAGCTACATCACAGTTCTATCTCAGACCAGAAACACTAATTTGTGAAGTTCATTCAAATTCTGTATTTCAAGGTAAGAACGTGCCACGGGTACCATTTACAGTAGGATAAACCCAAACTGGCTTTGCTGAAATCCATACGGCTAAAGCAAAATTTGAGTGACGGAAGTGTAACAAAAAGCAAATTTCAAGCTTTTGCTGTAAAGTCAAAACGGTCTCCCCTCCTGAAATAATTCACCCAAACTCACAAACCACAACGTTATTTCTCTTCTGACTCTCCTGGAAGGACAGGTACTCAGCAGAGGTCACAGCCAATGAAGCATTCATTTCTCCTGCCATACTACTATCAAGTTTTGCTCCAACTATTCATCATTCGCTATTTGTTAATCTTCTCGGTGTCACACAGTGTCCCGTGCGACAGAGGTGGCTAATTATGCTCTCAATAATGAGCAGCTCGTGTGAATTGTACATGACTACAGAAATTGTTAGTGCTGAAAGTCAAGCAAGTTTGACTGACTGTGACAGGGTACTTGACAGAATCGTAAACGTTGGAAACGCGAATCGAACAAAGATGAACGCCAAATATTTTAAGTGAAGTGCTCTAACAGACAATCTTATGTAGACAATAAGATCTCTGCTCCAGTGTGACAGAACTGACAGCAGTAATAGACCTTTTCTAAATATTAATTTAAAGAATACCGTATCCGTGTAGATTTTCCCTTAAAGAAAGATGTTAGCAATATAAGATACAGGTGCCTTAGCTAATCACAAGGTAACGGTGAACAAGGTGGCCGTGACAAAAAATTTAATTTTAGAAGTTATTTCCTGTAGTGATAGAGCAAGGCACTCATCGGATGTCATCTGAACTGCTCTGCCCAGTTTGGATCACCTATACAGCAGGAAAAATGCATCTTAAACAACCCTGACTATTATTACAATAACAACAAAGGAACAGAAATTATACTGTACACAAAAGGTGTCGGAGAGAAAGGTAAAAACTCAATGAAAGGACAATTAGAACTGAAACAGAGAGGACTGCACACAAGCTACAGGAATCAATACTTGCATGTAATAAAATAAACTGGGCAAATAATCAAACAGCTTATTAAAGCTAACACAGCCTTGTAGCGAGGGAGTGAATTCAAACCACTGAAGAGCAAGGTTCTCAAACAACCAAATGACTTTTTTCTTTTTGTTCACCCCCCCCCCAAAAATGGCTGGATATTTAAAAGGGACTTTGTTCAAGTTAAAAAGAAACAGCAATCACTTTCTAGCCTTATGTTCCTAAGTAAGAGGGGTAGTCAGAACTGGGTTTAATATGTCTGAATATTGCTTAATACTTTTGAGCATTATGTTATTTATTTATATATATACATTTTTAAAATTTATTTTTCTTTCTCTTCCTTAAAAATAAAAGCAGTTATTTAAGGGGATGTGGCAGGGCAGGACAGAAGATGCTTCAGAAACAGCACTCCTTTTCTACTGTTTTTTCCTGTCTGCTGCAAGAATCATTTCAAACCCCTGACCCTGATCCCAGTATTTGACTGGTATGTCATCCACTGGGGGTGAAGGACGGGTTTATTTTCTCCCTGAATCCCCATTTTTAACCTCTTTTTCTTATGTTCTCTGCACAGTCTAATTTGGGACTCCCATGCAGTAGCAGACAAATAATTCCATTTTTCTCAGCTACCACTGGTGAGTCAAACGAGATTCAGATTTGTCCTCAGCCCTATTCATCCCCCTAAGAGAGAAGGTTTTATACCACAATAGCAGTTTTGGATAAAAACCAAAGTGTGGCCTGTCTTCTTGTGCTCTTCATAAACTGAAACCTTGTCAGCCTGCACTGAAACATTTCATTTCAACATTTTCTAGTGTCGATAAATACCCGTGAGGGGTTAGATAAATACAGCAAAGCCCATTTAGGTTCCGAGTGGATAGAGGGGAGGCAGCTAATACAGTGTTAATGCTTCTAATATATTTCTCCCATTTAGCACAGGGTAATTTCAGGCTCTCAGAAGAGGACAGCTTGCTCAGCCTCTCTTCATGAAACAGGCAAACCTGCAAACCTTTCACATCCATCACAGACGGCAGGCAAGGACGACAGAGCACTGCGGGGAGCCCGCTCTTCTTTTGTGTGGACTTATGTAGCGGTGAGTTCAGTGTGCCCAAAGTGACTGCACCGACCTAAAGGAGCTTTTAACATCAGATTCTCCCTAAAGTTATACATTCAAAACTACAGGGAAATAATTCACGGTACCAGTAATTGCTCGCAAAAGAGGTCTGAACAATGCACGAGCCCTCTCTAAAAGCCTCCACTGTCACGATCGGTGTCAAGGGCTGGCCTTGCACTTACTTTTCCAACAAAAGTGTGTTTTCAGAAGACAGAATTTTCCAGCTAATACTGTGGGCAACAGAGCTAGTAATAGAATAGCCCCTCCTGCTTGTGCAACATGGAGATGGGTTGGAAACAGCATAGCAACCCAATTTCCGACTACTGCTGTGATAATGGACTGGTTTCAGCCGCTGGTATCAAGTGATATGTTAGCCTGAATGGTTATCAGAGAGGATGAGGACACTCGGGGACCCCACCTGAATCCTGGTGTTGCTATGCACTGAGATTGGGATGCAGGAAGGACAATTCTTCTGAGAGAATGTGTACAGCCAGATCTCATCACAGAAAATGATCAAGGCAGAGAAGAGATGTACGAAACTGAGCCCATCATCACAGTATCAAAGCCACAGTATAGCCCCACGGCTGACTCATGTTTGCAGGGGTCAGGGAAAGCAAGAAGACACTGAATCCTGACACTCTGAACAAGAACACAGCTCAAGCTCAATGTTTGGTCGAGGGTTTGTCACACAAAATAAAATAGAGCCTCTTCTTGATGCAGAATTTGAAGTTTGCACTGAAATCCAGAAGGACTTCCCTTCTGGAAAGGGAAGGGGAAATAAGTGCAGTGCACCTCAAAATATATTTCAAAACTAAGAAAGTTTCAGAACTTGACTCTGAAACTTTTTATAAGATGAAATTTATTTAATTAAAAACATTAAAGAGGAGAAAATTAAAGCTTTATTCAATCAGTACCAGTATCTCCATATGAGCAATTTCAAGCCCACTTTTGAAAAATCTTCTTTTGATGAAGGAAAAAAAAAAAAAAAAGGCAAATAAAAGGTCCTGGACTAATACATACTTATTTAAAAGTATTTTCCCTTTCAGCCACTGATCTTAAAGTCAATATTTCACTCAGCTCTAGGACCCAAAGAGAACTGCCTCAAGTATTTGCTCAAAGGACTAAACAAAATCACTTGTTTAATTAATGTGATTTTCTAAGAAGAGCAGACTCAATACATTTGAGAATACCAATGTCTCTTAAGACAGGAGGTTTCTTCACAAGCTCATCTTAAGAAGATTTCTCTGTAGTTCTTTCCTATGCATATGTGTTCCAAGAAACACTTAATGAGCTTCACAGAGTTAGTCAAGAAAAAAGTAGTCTAACTACTTACTTTCTAGATTTCTATTGAATTCCTTATTAATTAACATATTAATGCTCTGTTTTCTTAAATTTAACTTTAAAGAAAGCAAAAGAACTTTTCAAATTAAGTCAGGAGACAAGAATGTTAACAGCTTTTTTCACTCTACTAATTCGAACACTCATTAACATTCCTGAGGTTTTTAAGAAGAAAGATAGCAATGACAATGTTACTATTTTTAAAACAAAATCCACTTGATAAACTAAGAGCTTTCCTTGCTGGCTCCTCTGGAATTTTTTATCTGACAGAAATTAAGCCCAACTTTTGTTTTAATCATACAAATAGCTTCAAGCATATACAAACCCAAGGAAATCTTTATGGTCTTGTATCCAGCTACGTGTCCTTCAGTGGACCGCTGGCAGTGATCCTGAAGATCACTAGAATTCTGCAGTCACCAGTCTCCTGTATGAAGTGCCCTGTTTCTTCTCTCCATGCCTCGCTCTCCTCTCCCAACCTTCATACAAGAATCTATTTAAGGAGGTCTGTTTGAAACAGACCCTAGAGAGTTGTATTAATCTACTAGGGGAGCATCAACACTGGTACTTGAGTTTGGATCCAAAGTGGACTTCTTAAATCAGTCTTCCAATTCTCCCCATGACTGAGCTCTGGTTGTGCCACTGTGCTCTCCGACCACGAACTGGAACTCAAGGCCAGGTTGGATGGGGCATTGAGCAACCTGGTCTAGTGGGAGGTGCCCCTGCCCATGTCGGGGTGGGGGGTGGAACTAGATGATCTTTAAGGTTGCTTCCAACCCAAATGATGCTATGATTCTATGCACTCCAGCTGCAATTGGGCTTTCAATATACGGGACCAGAGTTAAGCTAGTCCCAAGTGAAAATGAACACATGCACTCAAAAATATAGACAGGGTGGAGAGCTGTATACACCTCCAGGTGTTACCTGGAGAGCAGGATTCACACAGCCAACAGAAGGAAGTGTCCACTGATACACCTGAGTACCACTCTCTCATGGAGCTTTTTTCTTCTTGCCTGCACTAGATGTATCTTGGTCTTAACAAAATTAGCATCCCTATAGAGCAGGGCAAACCCTATATAGTCAGAACCATAATTTTGCTTTACATTAGCATGAACCTCTAGGGTTCCTTCCTCTGGCAGGACTTCGGTTTAGCTCTGCTCTAACTTATCCATTCAGCACATATTTTATTTTAAATGCAGATAGACAAATCTGTGCTCTGCTGGCCACATGACTTTTCAGAAGATAGCCACAGTCCAACTCCTCCAGCAGCATTTCTGCTCCTGCCTGTTAGCCCCAGCTTGCACATCACCTTTCCAATGCCCACATAAGCCTGTTTTTCCTCTTTCCCGGGGGATGTCTGTGATAGGCTTGCCCTTTTTCTTGTTTCCACTAGCCGAGGAAAACTGAGATGTCTTTCCTAGCTAAGGCTGCTGCCTATGAGATTTAGTGCAGGCTCACCTTAGGTGCTATATTTTCTTCAAAAAAACAAGCCAGAAAGAAAAGAGGAATTTCAGAAGGTTCAAGTGGGGAAGAAAGAAATCTTCCTCTTGTGACTCAGGCAGCAGAATAAAGCACTGTGATCGGAACAATACTTCTGCCACTATGGGCCACCGTGTGTCTCCTTGAGTCTCCACTAAGAGATTACATCATCAGAACAAAGATACTCTATGATTTACACAGCTACAGTGATTTCAAACAACTACCCTAAATTCTGTATTAGGGATCACACTCGGAACGGGTTAGGGGTAGATTTCCATAAGGAAAGTAACAGTAAACTGCTCCAGCACAGCTCCAGACTCCCACCTGCTACAGACCTGATGTCTTTAAGAACAAAGGAAGGAAATTTCTATCAGTGACAAATGCAAACCTTTTCTAGTTCGGAATAGGAGGTTTGTGGTCATCTTTTTCAAACTAAACCAGACTAGCTCTCTTTGCTTGAACTGAGCATTCAAAGGCACAACTATCTGAAGAACATGAGTATCTACCAAGACCATGAAGCATTTTCTGAAAAATCAAGAAACAAGTGCAGCTCTTGAAATGACTTGTCATCAGTAATGACTACTGAATCAGTCAATCTGATAGTCTAATATTTCCACCCCCACCCTCTTTTTCTTTCATTTTGTTTGCATGTTCCACAAGCTGAGAACAGATTTGTCTGCTGAAGAAATGTGATTAAAAATAGATAGCCCTGTGACTATTCCAGACTTTATCACTGTACATGTTTTGGAACTATCTGCATTAAGCATCTTCCTTGTGACTTTCTTCTTACTTGCTGTTCAGCTACACCTTGCTCAACCTCATTTCTCCTATTGGATGACAACTACTATACTACCTTTCAGCGGTCAAGAACATGTGGATTAATAAATATGTATAAAAATTAGGTAAGCTCGGTAGTGCCCGGGATGTCCTACAATCAGCCAACCTGGGCAGATACCCAAACCTGAACACAGTGGTCTCCATTTCTATTTTCCTTTGAGATTAAATTATATGCCACCAACATCCTCTCGGAATTAGAGCACGTAACATCAAATGACAATTTCTTTCGGCACAATGGTGTCCAGACAAAAGAAAACAGAAGCAACCACAGCAAATAAATGGGTTTAAACTAGAAAGGAAGACAGGACTTGAGCTAAATCTGTTGGGGCAGGAGGACCAGTAAAGCACTCCAGATCTGGATTCATATTCATGCGAATAACAACCGTATGTGAGGAGTCTGCACAGATTCTGACAAAGAAAATCTTTCAGGTCACTACACAAGCTGTTCAATGTAAAGCTAATGTCTGTAAAAAAACCCAAAATAAATGTGTTTACACAATACTAAAAATTGAAATGTACCTTAAATGCGAAATAGTGCCTTGGTATAGGAAAACAAAAAAAAAACAGATGGAGCTTTCTCTAGTCAAACCTCAACTTGAAAGACACACGCCTTGTAGAGCTGAAGCTTAGTTGGTGGTGCACTTCATGTCCTTCATGTAAAATATTCTGTCACTTTTAATTTTGTATCTTGTTTACTTTCTCTGTTACAAAAGAACTGGGACTTGTTTTTAGCAGCTCTGATTAAGTTTCTATTGATTTTTGAGATAGGAAATGGAACTTTCAGATTTCCCACATGAATTTAAAGCAAGTCAGATATTAACCTCGAGGTAAAACATCTGCCATGACATTCAAAGAATAGACAAGTACTGTCTTACTGAAAACAGCATCTGTGCTCAAAGCTCAGAGCCTGGGATTTGTATTTCGAGAACACTGCGAGCGGTAGGACTGTATTTTTACATGTGTAAAAACACACATAAATACAACCACTTTTATTCCAATTTACATTCATTCACTCACATATGCACAACCACAGATAGACAAAAACACCCTTTATATACACACGCTTTAACTATTAAAGCTCTTAACTATTAAAGCTCTCATGGCTCAAGTGAGTTAGAGATGGTGTCAAGGGGAATTAAGAAGGGAAAAAAACCCAAAACCCCTCCTTAAGAGATGGAGCTGAAGTATTCCAGTTCTTTTCCATCTTGTGAAACATCTGTGACTCTTAGAGCTTGCTGGTTGAAATGTGTACCTGTCTAACAAAGCTACAACGTGCCAACTATTTTATCCAACAGACAAGTAAAGGGAACATTTTCAGTGGTATTTATGGACTTTAAAAAGTGAATTATGCCTACTATCTAACAAGAGTGATCCCACCGAGCTTTGCATGTGCCTGGAGACGAACACGGAACCTTCCTATCAATGCCCTTGGCAAGAGAAGTACTCTGCAGCTGGTCAAACTCTGGTCAATAGGCTCAGTCCTGTGAAAATGACAGTTGGTCAGTGTATTCACACACCCTGGTGAAACAGCTTTGATCAACAGACTAGAATACTTCTGCAATGCATGAAGAAGAAAAAAAATGATGCCTTTCTAAACGACTTAATCTTCCAGTGCTGAATGTTAGTATTAAAGCTGTCACCTAAAAGACAGTAATTTAAAGGATGCACAAGGAATTCTAGGAAATGCTCTAATCCAAGAAAACCAGCTTCCCATGATGGGATCCAAACATTAAGCGGAAGTTGGAAAATATAAAACTAATCAAATAATTTGCATGAACCTGAATTCTCGACTGAATCACAACGACTGTGGGCCAGGTAAATCACCCCGAAGAAGGCCTTCTAAATGGCCCTTTTGGAAACGTGAAAGCATACCAGTATTACACTGTCTTGCTGTATTACCAGTATGAAAATATCCAGTTGTATTTAGTAACAGCTGGGATTTTTCCCTAGCAGGGATTCAGAAAGCCACAGGTTTTCCTCCCTCAATACAAGGCAGGCTACCGTCCCCCAGATTTATAGAGGAGGATGAAACTATATTGAAAATCAGACCTCGTACCACTGATTAAAATAAATGCACTTTGCTCTTCCACAGCAGACTACAGATGTGAAAAGGGTTGTGTGTGTGTGTGAAAGGTTGTACAGATCGCAGGATGCATAACAGAAAGGCAACAAATACACAGCATGAGAAACGGCACCGCTGATTTCTGCAAGAGAACAAGGAAGATCATTTGCGTGGAAGTAGTAACTACTCCTAGCACCATGTTTGTGGGACTGTACTTCCCAAATGACTCAGCCATTAAACCAGATGGATGAAATCAAGCACTTGATTTGAGAAAAAAATAAAAAATAATTACAAAAATATCGTGGCAAATTGTCTAACACATTTCTACTACTACTGAATTATTCATGAGAAAGGAACTTAAACTTGGAACCAAATTTTTCCTTTTTCATACCAGCATATTTCACTTTTATTTGCTGGTTGCCTCTGTAAAGACTGCAAAGCAACTTCAGCAGCTAGAGCAAGACTAGAGATGCCCTCGTGCAGCAAAATTTTTCTAGGAAGGTGGTTTCCACCTGAACAGCTTTGTGTTGTTGACATTTATAGAAAACCAAATAAAATTCTGCGTTTCCATTTGAATACCTAACAGAAATCACTCTTTGAGCAATGGAAGATAGTCACTTAGCATTGCAAAAGTTTGGCTGCTCCTCTAAATTTGCCAAAAAAGGGCAATCTGCATCTTTCCCTCTACAATGGAAGACGATCCCTGGATTGGAACCTATATATGTACTGAAATGTACAGAACATTACCATGCCACCACATTCACGTGCTGCAGGGCCATATATTTAACAAACAATATATCGACCCAGTCACAGGTAATCCACAATCTTTTGGTAAAGATGAAATCCTCACCAGAACGCTGGCTCAGATCTTCAATTGAATTAGACTAAGCCGCATTTGAATTGCGCATCTGAACAGCCAGCCCATTTATAGTCACTTCTGGTGAGCATTCAGTTTGCAGGCACAGATGTTCAGGGAAAATACATTTTCATCTCAGGATGAGATCATTTAAATATAGTCTTCTGTGAACATTCATACCAGTCAGGGAACAAGAAAAACACCAATCAAATAATATGACTAATCATTTGTAAGCTGTGTACAGATCTGTATTTGAATTTCAGATGCCAATCTGAAAGAAGCGCCTCAAAGCTTTAAGGACCGTTCAGGACAAGGGCTATGTGCTCAGGGAACCCTTAATAAAGGGAAAAAAGAGATACCTGTCTTATGGCTTAAAATTAACTCATAAACCAATTTTTGAAAATATTTAGAAAAGAAGTGACTGGACAGATTTATGGACTCTCTGGTGAGAACACAAGACTTTGATGTTTGATAATGTTTCTATAAAAAGCAGAGATTTGAACATTAATGAATGAAAATTTATAAAGAAATTAGTTAATCCAAATAAAGAGTGAGAATTGGATCCAGGAAAAAGAAATACATCTTCCACAAATGTTCTTCAGGCTGGAGTGATTCGGATGCTTTGATTTTCAAGTGTAATGAGTCTCACTGAAATCTAGCAGTTGACAACTGACCCTTTTCAACACTTTCCTACAGAATTATCCTTTTCAAGGTAGCTCCCCTGTTCTCTTGTTCTCAGCGGGCTGAGGTTACGGGTGTCTGCAGTTAAAAAGTGCTGTTTCAGAACTGCTGCCACTTCCTATTTCTCCACCGGGAGCGCAGCCAAACTGCTCTGAGACCACTGTCTTCTCCCCACCTACTGTCAGACTTAAATCTGCAGGACACGCTCATAAACGTCAAAACCAGACAGAAGGCATACAAGTAGAAAGAGGACAGCAGAAATTCCTTTGCAGAAAACTGTTTTCAGTGAGAGATGACAAATACTTCAAATGTAAATAAGTTGAGAAAGAACTTTTAAAAGATCAGCATAAAAAGAAAAGTGCATTTTGAACAACAACAACAAAAAGCCCAACAAACATATTACAATATAAACCAGGAAGGAAAACAAAACAAAACTATTTCTGTCTACGTGGAAGGTAATTTAGCTGCTTTCTTGAAATCTTACTCTGAAGACAAAGCAATACTCAGTTCATTTGCCTTTCATTTCTGTACATGGAACAATGTTAATACATGAGGGTATTGTTAAGCCTAAGGTTTGGAAAGTGCTTTGTGATCTTCAGACTGGGAGTTCCACAAATGGTAAAACCACTGTTATTATTTTACCTTGACTTCACAGAAGATTAAAATGCACCATCACGCAGCGTAGATTCCTATGTTAATTAGATGGAGGTTTGATTCTGATCAAAGGTATTTTTCAGCAGGCTTTCGTACACTCACCTTCTGACAGCTTTCGGCGAATAGGGTAATATTGCTAGGAACACAGTGCTGCTGTTCACCAAGTGCATAGGAGAAACTGCTCAAATATGGGGACACATTCAACTTGTTCTAATCGGTGTCCCTACTGGCATCGTGCAAATTTTCAATCCAGGTGTCATACGCTGTTTCTAAAGCACTTCACCAACAAACGGCGTGGAGCGCTAGGACCGGATAAGCTTAAGACAAAGTCTAATTCAGTAAGGTATCAACCAGCAAATTAATACAAAATTACTTTCCCATCTCTTTCTATTGGTTTGAAAAGCTCAAGGTTACTTGATTAATCCAGCAGGTACTATGTTCTTCCCTAAAGAGTGAACGAGATGTCGCTACAGAAAAAACAATGACGTGAAATAAGCATCTTACTAAGGGAAGATAAAAACTTTAGTCCTAATTCCATAAGGAATAATTTAGTCTTATTTTTCTAGATAGTCTCACCTTGAATTAACAAGGCCAAAATAAGAAATCTTTTCAAGCTGCCTATGGCTCATTTTTGGCATTCCCATCCCAAAGAAGATACGTAGAGTACATGAAGCTTCAGAAAAATCTGAGACATGTTTTAAAGTCCTATGCATGAATATGAAAAAAATTATGCTGGATTTTGTT
>JANIJG010002847.1:14270-30452 GCA_024611175.1 Megaceryle torquata | reverse complement strand
ATTAAAATTCTAAATAAAAATTAATTTCCTATAATTTCTCCAATTCTGGGAAGGATGGATCCCTGTCAATATTTCTTATAATACATTAAGTACAAATTAATATAAGTTATTTCTCATTGCTTTGAAAACAGTGGTGTGTGGCTCAAGAAGTTTGGCAGCAACATTCCTATAATTTTTGGTTTGCCTTTTATTTATTTCTCTGAATGATTGTTTCATGATATTCTTAAAAGGATACTGTTATTTTACTCATAAGATCTATCAATGCTTTATATAACCCAATATCAGATGCACAATCCTTAGCTAAACTGTAGAAGAAACCTTAATAATTTCCTTTTAAAAAGAAATGGAAATTGTTCTTAGTATATTATTTGTAAAATGATGATGTAATTTGTTTCATTCATAGAAATGATGTACTGTTTTCTGATGATGATCCTGGGTGGCAAAAAACAATCTCTTCAGAGTCCCTGAGCAGTTGTAGTATTGCCCACTACTGAATTTCTCCACAGAGGCCAGAAGCTACTCAGCATAGCAGTCAAAAGTTTAATGTTGACTGAGAACAGAGGGTGTTGTACTCCAGGGATGTATTGATTCAGAGTTTAATAGCTATTGAATGCAAGCCTTAGGCAAAAAATAGAGGTATTAGGATAGTCTCCTAACAAAACCAGAGCCTACTTCCCCACAAGGCTGGATCCCCACTGGTGGAATATGAGATGACAATCATTTTGTCTTGCACATTGTGTTGTTCTGCTTCTTGGGATTCCAGCTAGAGTCAGTCTACTGATTTATCAGCAGGTAGAATAAGCAAGTTTGGATGTTTCTGTTTTCTGTTTTCAAGGGGAAGGGTGTTTTTTGTGGTTTGTTGGTTGGTTGGTTTTTGGTTTTGATTGTTTGGTTGTTGTTTTTTTTTTCCTTGGTTGGTTGGATGGGTTTTTGTTTGTTTGTTTAGTTTTGTTGGTTGTAGGTTGTTTTTTCTTTTTCTTTAACTACTCCACAGTTCTCATTGTTTTCAGAATCAGGATAATTAACATCCATATGATTAATGTTCCTCCCATTTTACTGTGTCTGCTTACCTGCAAAAAACAATTCATACCCTACTTCCTTGTTTTACACTGGGGATACAAGAATTTTTGTTTGAAATGTCTCTGCAAAATCTGCCTATCTTTTACTTTAGTTCAGTTTGCCTTTACAGTTTCCAAGAGCATTCAGCTATAACAAGGCTTTTATTTCCTTTTTATTATTTTATAAAAATTATCACACCTACAATATATTCATTTTCTACCAAAAAGAATTTCCATTGAAGAATTTTACATTTGCAGAGACAAGCACCTAAACTGTGAAGCAGACACACAGAAATATTTATTGATTTTCAGGGTTACCACATAGTACACTTATGTGTGTTTATCATTAATTAAAATGAAATACGTTCATTTCTTAGTACTCACGTGAATTGCATTAGACTCAATAAAATAGCCTAATCAGAACATTAAAATTTGATTAATTCATTATGAGACGTAGTATACATAAGTCAAAGAAAAATGGGCCTACTCTGTTAATATACCCAGACCCACATAATGTTCAGTCCAAGTTTTCTTTAATATAAGGAAAATAAAATGTGTTTGCATTCTGAAGTAAGACTATGAGGCATTTATTGTTATGAAATTTAATGTTATATAGTCAACATGGGAGAAAAACATTATTCCATAAAAATGCAGCAGACTTTAATTTCACTGTACATGCAGACCTTTAAGTTTACATGTTGGTTATTGATTTAATTGGCACATTATACAAATGCAAGTTTACCTGTTCAGGTGGAGCTGGGACCCCTGTAACCTAGAAAAAATAAGTAACAATATTCATGTAAAAGAATATTCAAAACCCATAAAGATTAAAAAAAAAAATAGTTCCTTATAAGTTTAGCTAACTCCACCTACCAGTGTTCTTCTACTGTTTCAGAGCTGTATAAATATTTATTTGATGCTGTGTAGCAAACAAAAACTAATGAGAAATGAAGCAGTAAACCAAAAGTGATTGCAATCACTTTGCAATGAATCACACCAAAAATTTATTAACACAAGTTTAGTTTATGCAAATATCATTTTTACTCTGAGCAATTTTGTTGAGATAGACCTAAAGGTAATCACTTCCAATCATTTCTTTACCTGGTAATTATAAACATTTTGGAAGATAAATGCATGAGGTTGGAGAGATCACTTACAGAGTAATTATTTCAAACTTAAATATATAGCTGGGTTAAGTGAGAAACTATTTTAGCATATTGAATGAGAAGACAGTGGAAAATAAGCTAACAATAATAAATAACCTTCTTTCAGTGATTTACAGAAACAAGTATTAGACTGAACTTAAAAACTTCAGCAAGCTTTCACAGCCAATGTAATCTCCTGTGGGAAATGAACAGAATTATTTCTCTTGAACATTTAAAACTAAATTAGGCAAAACTCTGTTGAAAACATGACAAGAAGCAATTATGAATCACCAGACTGATGAACCATATGACATAATACATCTTTTCCCCTAGTTAAATTATATGACTCTGTTACTTAAATTATGTTCTTCCTTATTTCTGCAGAAATCTTTGTTGTAAAGAGTGCTCTGTTCACAATGAGGATGCCAATCATTTTTGTCTGAAATACCATCTCATTAAGTCACCTGTATGTGTTTGGACTTCACTGCAGATGTTTTTTTATCTATCTATTCTTATTCTGCAAGGCTCATCAGATAATAGTTTACAAAGCTGCGTCAGCCATGTATTCAGTAGCAGTCACTGTTAAGTATACTGTTTGACAATCATGCCCACAACGAAAGCAAAATATTAGAGGTTAATCCATTTAAATATTAATTACAAAATAAAACTTCTTTCTTGTTTGTCCTTTTACACATTCTACTAAACTGTGAAACAGACATTAGCTATTTATACAATTTGGTGATAATTCTAAGTCCTACAAGCAAAACTTTTATAGCAGCAATCCAGTTTTCTTCTCACAAAATCTTTATATCATACTACTAATAATACTATTTTCATGGAAAATTCAGTCTTCGGTGAAACAATAAAATTCCTTCCGAAAGTGAACTTACAATAAATTGAAAACAATAGATCAGTGCTTGTTCATTCTAGTCAAAGACTGTGTGCAACATTTCTTTAACCTTTCATTTCATAGATAACTTTTAAAACATGAAGTCAGATGACTAAATTAGACTTTTCTGGATTGGATTTCATCTTTCACAACTTTAAATATTTTCAGTGCATAGTTTACATTTAAACCAGCACCTCTATGCTTCCTTTAGAGTTATTGAGTAGGAGAAGCTATTTTAGTATGTGATTTGTCTAATATACTTTAAGATCAGAGGACAGTTATTTGGTTCTTTTTATTATAAATATCAAGCAGATGTAGATGTTTATATTGAAAGAAACTGAGATTGTGAGAAACCAGAAAAGAAATGGTCAGATGTAGCAATGTTCTTGTGATGTTATTTCTTAAATCTGAAAAACATACCAGTAGTCCAGGCTTAGGGTCACAGTCAGAAAGGGACCTCAGGACATCACTGGTCCAACCTCCTGCTCACTGCAAGTCAGCTGTGAGATCAGATCAGATTTCTTAGGGCTTTATCAAATCAGATCTAGTAATCCTCCAAGGCTGGATACTGCACAGTCTCTCTGGGCAACTTATTTCACTGACCAAATGTCCTCATGGGGAAAATAGATTCTCCTTATATCCAGTGTGAACCTTTCTTGTTTAAATATATGCCTTTTGTCACTGATCTTCTTGCCATACACTGCTGTGAAGATCCTGGCTCCATCTTCTCAGTAACATACGTGTAGGTAATGGGGGCAATGCTATTAGGGGCCCTACAGTGGTCTCTTCTCCTAGCTGAACCATCCCCCTCTATCAGACTCTTCTCATAGGGAAAGTGCTCCAGCCTTGACCATCCTGGTCTGCCCCTACTGAAGTTGCTCCAATTTACCAATTTCTTTCCTGTAGTAGGGGGCCCAAAGCTAATTGAAATGTTCTACATGAGGTCTAATGAGTGCTAAGTAAGGGAGACAACTTCCTCTTTTGATCTGCTGCTTGTGTTACTGTTAATACAGTCCTAGATGCTGTGGACCATCTCTGCTGCCAGGCCACACTGATGTCTAACATTAAGGTCACTGTCCCCCAAGGGTCCCAGAAGCCTTTTCCACGGAGTAGCTCTACAGATAATCTTTCCCCAGTTTGTATTAGTGTCAGGTGGTCTTTTTTTCTCAGGGGCAGGACTTTGCTTTTATATTTGTTTGATTTCATGAAGGTCCCCCTCCTGTCCTGAAAGTGAGCCCTGCCCTCAAGCATGTTTGGTCATCCCAGATTGCTGTCATCTGCAGATTTGCTGAGAGTGCACTGTGTCATCCCCTGTTCATCAGTAAAGATGCTGAACAGGACCACTCCTAATACAGTCTTCCGGAGTCCTCCTCTTGTTACTGTCCTCCAAAGAGGGTACAGCCCATTAATCATTATTGTCTCAAACTAATCATCTAGACAGGTTTTTACTTGGCTTTTTGGTTTGTTTATCGATCCGTACTATAACATCCTAACTTAGGTACAAAAATATTGTGGGACACTGTGTTGAAAGATTTGCTTTTCAGATTTTACATACTCCTCTCCTTTCATCCACAAAACCAGCAATTTTTTCTATAAGACCATCAGGTCATTCAGATTTATCCTTGGCAAATCCATACAAAATGCTCCTAGTCATTTTCAAGTGCCACAATGTGTGTTTGAAGAGGATTCACTCTGAGATTTTTCCAGGCTTCAAAGTAAGGCTACAGAGAAAGAATAAGCAGGAAAATGGAAATACCTGCTGTACAGTTTATACAGACTGAAGTTCACTTATGTGCAGAAAATAGATTTATCTAATCTGGCTTTATACCCCTCTATCTAAGATATCTCATGTCTGCACCTGATTTAGTAACCTTAACAGCCAAGGCCTAGAAATAAAATGTCCAGGTGATTATTTTCTCTGTGATACATTAGAATGAGATGAACTGCACTCCAGAGGTTTCTATTACTCTTCACTGAATCTAAAAAGACCTTATGTTGTCTGTGTAAAGCAGCTGGGGTGGGATTCAGCTCATACATTGTCAAATGTAAGACTGCACCTGGATCCTTGAGTATGGTCAACAAAAATTTTAGAAATCAGTATGGCTATCCTCTTGTAGGAGTATACTGACATTTAAGGTGCCCAAGGGTATCTGTGATATTCATAAGCACCTATAATGCAGGACTTACTGGAGTAATTTTTCTATTTGTATCCTTCCAGGTGGCAGTTGAAGACCAAGATACCCTATGGCATCTCAGATAACACTAATTAACTAAGCATGGAAACTGAAATGAGACACTAATCAACAGCTAAAGGATTGAGAAATCCATTAGCTAAATCTAGAATGTAGAATCCTGTATGTAGACAGTGACATTTAAGTTTCTAAAATCTTAATCTGTATTTGACCTGTAACTTTCTCATGTCAAAGTTGAAGTAGATGTATCTCAACTACAGAATTCCTCAGAGACATTTATGTCCTACATCAGCCTTCAACACTTCTGACCGTCACTTGTCACTGAAGATAATAGACACTGTAAAATCTTCATCTTGAGATAAAGTTCTTCCTCTTACTTCTCTCTCATGCAAAGGGCCAAACTGGGATTTAACTGGATCTACTGGATGGAGAAAACCATCATTTTATGAAACTCAGAAAGGGAAGGTGTCATATCTCTAATGGCACTGTCATTATATGACAGTGCATGCAATTGTATAGGTATTTTTTGCCAAATTCTGTTTTTATTTTCATTTACAAATGCACCTTGACTTCAGTGGTGAGAGTAAATGTGCAAGTAAATAACAGGGAGGCCTACATTTATAGTACTAATATAACCTGAAGGGCTCTTTGTGAAAACATAAATTGGCAAACTTTCACATTAAAAACTTTTAAGTGTGAAGTATCATAATTTTGAAAAATAAATATTTTCCCATTGAAATACAAGAAAGAAACGACATGTTTTAACAGATGATTCAACTAGAACTGTAGATATTTTTGATATAATAATTTTAAAAATACCTAACACTAGTGGTATTACATGCAAATAACAGCACTTCAAACAGGTTCTGTTAAAATCTGTTACATCTGTTTATATATGTTAAAAAATAAAATAACAAATAAGTAAAAAAAAAGTCTTCATCATTGAGTAAAAAAGGTAAAACATGAGGAAGTAAACCATCTGAGGTCCTTGATTTTACTAAGTCATGACATATTAAGAACTCTACACTTTTCTGGATACCTGGATTTTCAAGCCACATCTATTCAATATATAACATATTCTAAGGTTTATTCTCCAGACTCGAGGGCAAATGGCACAAGGTGGCTCAAATCTATACATTTATATTCTCTTCCCCATATTTCTCATATTATCTCTTGGTAATAATACCAGGCCACTGAAGTTCCCTAAATTGATTTTGAAGCCTCACCTGTGAGCATGCTAGCTTTACTCTGTTCTCAAGCTCATTACTTGACACTCTTTAGTTAATTAGTATAAATATAATTTCTCAGTATTCTGAGATTCCAGCATATCTTGTCTTATTAGGTGGATTGATTTGGAGAAAAGAATATCAGTAGAACAGAATCAAGAATAATATTTACAATTCATAGGAAATTTCTACATCTGGGAGGTTTATTCTGATACAAAATGAAAATTAATTTTTGTAACATACAAAACATCCTTCACACGAGAGAAAAGCTGTTGTCTGTGCTGCTTTCAGAAACATTGCAGGGACATTCACTACAAGAAAGTTTGTCTGGATCAATGTTCAATAGTGGAGTTGAAAGGCATATTTCAATATCAATTCTAAGAGAATTACCATTATACATTTATGCCCTACAGAGTACTGAATTTCAGGTCAGTTACTAGAACTGCTCCTTGAACTTTGAAGGGATTTCACATCTTCATCTCATTTAAAAATCACTTAATTATAGTATGGTTGTATAGATATATAGTCTAGGATGGTGAGATAAAAAGTATTGAACCATTTCTGATATTGAAAAATTATATCTGTTGATGGATAGCTTGGTAATACAGCATGCTGTGGCAGAAAACAATTTAACAGCATACTTGTAGAATGTCATATTATGGGATACAAGGGAGGTAATGGTTGAAGGTGAAACTCTGAATCTTGTCAATCGAACTCAAGAAATAGTCACCACTTGAGTGCCATATTTAATGCTCAAATTATGATTATCAGTTTTAAAGACTCTTGGTCTGTGTTGACATTTTTTTGTCCTTGTTCTCAGACTCATATACACTGCAGTCAAGAATGCTGGTCATATTGCCTTTCACAAATGTCAATTTACCTCTGTAGCAAAACAAGTTGGTCTCCCTTTTTAAAAGAAAGCAAAAATGTGGACACTAGATCATAACAGGAACAAATTTACAAATTCAATAGGTATTATGTATAGAAGTGGAGAAGTCTCAAGCACTCCTCCAGTTGTCTTAATTGCAGTAGCACTAATATTCTCACATATCCCCTCAAACATTTCTCTGCATGCAGTATGCATCTTTGGTAGGTGAAAACATAAATGCTTCTATCTGGAAACAACTTCATTCTTACCTTGAGTGCATTATATCTATAAAAAAAAAACCCCAAAACTATCTCTACAAAACATGTCTCAGGCCCAAGATTGTGGGAAATCCAGTGAAGACCCAGATTTTACAGCAGTTTCCATTTGGTTACCAGAGAACTGGGCAGGACCTTAAGAATCTGACAAACAGACAAAGCCACTTTCAGCTGATACACTCAAGTGTAGACCCAAGCAATGCTGTTCAAAATACAACCCAAGAAACCAGAAACATTTTTCTCTTTAGTTTTAGGGGCTTTCAAAAAAATGTAAATCATGGAGTAATTAAAAACTTTTTGTACCATGCAAAATATATTGCAGAAGGTAATGTGATTAAGAAAAAAGTTATGTGATGCAGACATGGCCAATATGTTCCCAAGATGTTATCATTCTCCCAGAGGATGTGATAATTCCTTTTTCTTTTTAAATATTATTTAAAGATTTTATTTTAAAATTCTCAAAACAATGACTTGGCAACACATTTTCAAGTGTATTGTAGACAGCAGAATCAATAAACCATAGGACATACTGAATAGAGATTTATGCATCAGGATTGCTTGGGCTATGGTGTCCTAGAAGGTGTAATGATATGACTGATGTGGAAGGGAACTTGTTACCGGAATAGTATCAATCTTTATGAATTTATCTCCACATCATGCAATATATCAATTTATTCTAAGTCTTACCTTAGCAAGCCTGAGTCACTGCTCATATCTATGACAAACAATATGGAAGGTAGCTGTCCTATTGTCCAGACTTCTCTGAAGGATTTAGTGAACATACTGGATAAAGTCCTTACTACAAGTTTTGAAGAAAATAAGGTATGACAAGATAAAATATAAAATTGTTCTCAAATGACTAATAAAAAGACTGCAAATTTTGCAGTAGATAAGAAGCTTCACAGTGGAAGAAATTCACTAGTGGAATCTCATGAGGATTTTTGTGTTCATCCTTGCTAAATATGGGCACATGTGATTTGGAAAACGACAGTGAACAAAAAAAATCACATATTTTGGCAAATGGGAAAGAGATAATGATGGATCTTATACTGTGGATTCATCAGAAAAAAAAAAAAAAAAAAGAGCCAAATTTTTTGAAAATAATTCAAAAGCAATTCATATTGAAAAATACAATCCTTTTTTCCTAAGCACACAGAGAGGAGTTCTGAATAGACCTTTGCCATGGAAAAATTAATTTTTCAGGGTTAAAAAAAAAAATAAAAAAAATCACATCTATGCTCAAGGTTGACAACACATAAAAACAAAGGAAAAATGTTTGGAAAAGAATAACAAAGTTGGTAGAATAAATATTTTCATTCCACTGTGTGTGTTATATGTCTATGTTGGCATATACCATAGTGTATACAATTCTGACCTTCCATCTCAAATATGATCCAGAAGATATGAAAAAAGTTTAAAGAGTTGCAAAGATAAAAACATATTCATAATGGCTTCTGTGAAAACAACAATTAAATACAGTACATCTCTTAACCCTGAGCAGAAATAACAAATGTGGTATCCATAGAAGTAAAAAAAATGCGTTGCCATTCATTTTCACCTAAAAAATAAAAAGGTTTCATTCTCACATAACACTTTGTGCTGCAGAACAAAAAAAAAAAGGGGGAGGGGGGGTTGGGAATATATACAAAACCAATATTTAACCCAACCCTACTGATGGCAATTATATCACTGTCATCACTGATACTGAGAAGTAAGCACTGGGGAAGCCCCAGACTGGATTCAGTAGCAGACGGGACCTGGATTCAGGAGCTGGATTTGGGAAGTGGATTCAGGAACACATGGATCTGGATCAAAGGCAGAATGGACAACATACTCCTCAGATGCTGGCCATCGAAGAAAAGAGATTGACCCTTGTGATCCTTCACCTTCATGCTGAATAGGACATATATGGGATGGAATACCTTGTTGGTCTGTTTAGGGTCAGTTGTCCTGTCTGCTCCCCACAGGTGTGGCCTTTCACTTTCTGTATCCCCCCAACCCAGCACACAAGTTTTAGCAGTGACCTTGGTCTGCATACAAATCCTTGGTAGTAAGTCTAAACATCGAGCATTTTCACAGGTAATGGTAACTGTCAGAAGCAGACACTGTCTGAAAACATGGTGTTAACTTTGGAAAATGCAGTTAGTTAGACTGAGCTGAAAAGCATAATTAGAAAACAAAATTAGTTCTGTTCTCACTGAAAGCACAGCACTATATTTCCTGATATTTTCTGGGGATTTATTTTTGTAATATAGTACAGCATAGTAAAACTAAACCTTTTGGTTGTTTTTGCAAAATTGCTTTCCTAGGAAAAAAGAAAAAGTAGAATTTTCTGGTATACTGCTTCACTGTCTGGTATAGTGATGTACTACATAAAAATAGTTCATCTGACAATTTCTTTATTAAGCAGGAATGGCCCTGTCACCTTAACAAAAAAAAAAAAAAAAAAAAAAAAAAAACGCATTCTTTTTCTCTTCTATTAAAAGAAACAAGGTTTGATTTTGATTTTTCAATTCACTGACTATTCAGCCTAAAAAGAGGGTTTAATAATTACTTTCTTAAAGCAAGCAAGAAGCCAAAGATCCTTTTATTTCCGTTTTGTGCAAGATATATTTCAAATTACAATCTTATATGACTGTGCATGGGGTTTGGTGTTTTGGTTCATTTTTTGTTGTTATTTTGATTCATTTTTGGTTGGCTTGGTTATGTTTTTATATTATTTGGGGTTTTTTTTTCAATAGGTCACACACCAAACATTTCAGTTATTTACTAAATTTAAGTATAATTTAACTTAAATTACCACAGTTTGTAAAACTGTAAAGAACTGACCTTGAGATTCAGACTTGGTCTATAAAGAGTCAAACACTATTTCTGGGGGCATGGGAGGAGTGTGTGGGATTGCTAGCAAATGTAGGTGACATGTGGAATCAAACTCTACAACATGTGGAGGATCTCTCCTCCTAACATGTGCGCTGGGGCTCATAAATAATAAATTCTTATGGAAAAATTGCATGCATATGCATTACATTTCCAGGAAACCTATTACATATTCAGTAGAATTCCGAGAAACCATTATCATAACTCTCCACCCATTACGCCATGTACACATCCATGTGGTAGTGGTCTCTTGTCATACTCCAGTGGTCTCTGGGAGGAAGATTGAAGTGTTCCTCATCTTTGTACGTTACAGGTTGATACTTAGGAACTGCTTCCTTATGCACAACATAATCTGTGAGGGGAAAAGGCTCAAAAGTGAAGCCTGGAAAGATATACATACATTATTAAAGTCAGATGCTTTACCTGGACAACTGAAAGACTACAACCTCAAAGTAGATTCTGATATACATCCATTCTCAAGCTTATTTAAAATACAATTTTTCTAAATGAAAGTGGAATTGCTTTATCACTAAATATTTTTTTTTTTCTTCTAAATCTGTTTACTTCCCAATCACTTGGACTACTCTTCTGAAGATAATTTCACTGCTGAGGGATTTTCTTTGCTGGAGAGTTACCTTGTGTAAACACTTTGAGTTAGCTGTGTCCCAGACAGTCTAGCTGTGGCGAGCTCGGCTGCACAGCTAGGAAAACCAAGCAACATAGAATTACTAAATTAATTAGAAAGTATTTTAAAAGTTTCTTCTTAAACAAATTCAAAAGTGTTGTATCCTACACACACTTCATTTCATATTTCTATCAGATGAGGTAGAAAAATTAGGTGAGATCCCACATGGAGTGCTGTGTCCAGCTCCGGAGCCCTCAGCACAGAAGGACATGAACCTGTTGGAGTAGGGCCAGAGGAGGGACACAAAAGTGATCAGAGGGCTGGAAGATCTCTCTTACGAAGAAAGTCTGAGAGAGTTGGAGTTCCTCAGGCTGAAGAAGAGAAGACCTTACAGCAGCCTTCCAGTACCTGAAGGAGGCCTACAAGAAATATGGAGAGGGACTGTTTACAAGGCCATGGAGCAATAGGATGAGGATGGTTTTAAACTAGAGAAAGGTAGATTTAGATTGGACATTAGGAAGTTGTTTACTGTGGGGGTGGTAGAACACTGGACCAGGTTACACAGGGAGGTGGTGGAGGTCCCATTCCTGGAGACATTAAAGGTCAGACTGGATGAGGCTCTGAGCAACCTGATCTAGTTGAGGATGTCCTTGCTCATTGCAGAGGGTTTGGACTAGATGACCTTTAAAGTTCCCTTATAACCCAAAGCATTCTATGATTCTATAACTCTATTAGATACACCACTGACAGATAGTTTAGTGTGCACACAAGGAGATTTGAGGGGCACCAGAGTTACTTTCTGATTATCACACTATGGGGAGCCTAAGTCTCTCCCATTAGTATGTCCACTGAAGCTGAAAACATAAAAAGAAATCTGGAGCACTTTTTGCTACTGAAAGTACATCTGGAAGTTATAATGAGTCATTACGCTCCACTTGCAAAAAGCTTGGCTTGAGTTCACAAAGCTTTTATCTTATGTTTCTTTTACACAGAACTTTTGAACTGTTTGTTCAACAGTATCTGTAAAAAAAAAGCTTTATATAGGTAATTGGTCACTAACAGATACCATTTGGTATCACTCTTAAAAATTAATAAGAAATGCATAAACCCTTCTCATGTATAGCAGAACAGTTCAGAAGATAGTCCCTGTCTTCGTAACTAAAAACATGGTAGATAAACACCTCATCCTTTGGCCAGATAATATAGAATTTCTTGTGTCTGCACTCATCAGTTAACATCCATCAGGATGGAATGACCACTTTTAACTACAAAGACCTTTCCTAGAGACCTTCTGTCCTCTCAGTAGCAATCATTATTTCTTCAGTACTTTTTCGTTTAAAAGTACTTGAAAAAATATGAGGATTATATCACAACTCACTAGGATAATGGTCTCCTTCCAAATATGCACATTACATGAAGTGGCATTTGAGAATGTGTCATGGTTTCTATGGTTACATAGATGCTAATCTAACTACCTTGCTAAATCTGAAGGGATTTAGTTGAGGCTAATTTATTCATATTGTTTGTGTGGGCAGTGTCTGTGGAGTAAACTTTCCTAAGAACAACATTTGTGTTATGTCTTAAAGGTAATGTGTTGCTTCAGTCTGCAGAAATGCCTTGGAGTAAATAAGCATATGTTGCAGCTGATCAGGAGATGAGGGCCCAGTAGCAGATTGTGGAGTCACATTATCTGATGGTATAGACACACTGAGAATATCTCAAATTTCTTTTATGAACAATTCAAGTACTAAAAAATAAAGAAATGCTATTTCCTGTAAATACTGTGAAAAAATAGTAATAATAATAATAATAATTAGTATTTCTGTTCAATTATTTATAAGACTACTATTTTTTCTTCATTTTATTTTCCTCTACTTTTCAAATCTTTAGGTTTCACCATACAAGAGGAAGGTTTCAGAGGTTCCTGAAACTAATTGGTAGATATTATAATTTATGTCTGAAAATACTTAATTTTCTGAGATTAATATTCATCATTACAAAAAGAAAAACTTCTAATTTCAGCATTATGTTTAAGAAAACTCAGCAAAAATATTCTTATATAATGAAAATACATTTTGGTTTTTTAAACATGTTATGTGAATTTTAGCAAACTTTTACACTGTACATTAGACAATATTTGGTATTTTACTTATTTCACTATTTCTTCTGAGAATATGATATTAAAATTTTAAATAACCGTAGGAGATGTTTCCCTTCCATTTGCTTAAATAAACAGCCATAGGGAATTTCAACAACATTCATTATTTTCACCTTCATCTAGCAAAGTCAAATTATTATTCAGCACAGCAGCAGGTGTAGAGCAGGAAATCTTCTAAAGGTTCCTGATAAAAAGATGACAAACTTTCAGCATGCCTTGCAGTCACTAAATCAATTACTGTGCTAGCAACACTACCAAATATATTTTGAAAAAAGATAAATAGTTATCTCAGAAAGACATGGCAGAAAATGTAGTGTTTGGATATAGTCTGATTTCTCTCTGGCTGAAAAACTATACCTCAATGTAAAAATTATAATGCTTTTTTTTTTTTTTTTTAATTATTATTATTTTATACCAGCATGGCTATTATAGATAACACCTGCAAAGGCAGCACAGCACAGAAGAAGCACTCAATACTGCCCTCTGAATGATTCGAAGGTATACATCAATATTTGCTTATCTAGTTCTTTTGTGTACATTTTTTGACATGGGAAGAACTCCAGATAAGGACTAGGAGTTATCGTGTATGCTAAGTCATATGAAAGTGTTAGGTTGTAGTAGTAAGTTTATAGTTTATATAAAGTATATAGAAAATCTGAGTGTCAAATACATGACAAATTTGATTCATTCAACCTTTCCAGTGGAAGTCTGGCTTTTCATATTGTGTGGTTACACAATAGCTTCAAGCATATATTTATGTGCAATGTGTCAAATGTGGGGGTTTATTTCCTAAGCACCATAGTGAAATGAGTAACATGCAATGACTTGCAGTGATGGAAGAAAAAAAAAAAGGGTTGAAACCTAAAATGCTCTGGAGTTGTTTGACACCTGCAGCTCCTTGGATTCTCAGATCAGCAGGGAGCCTCTCAGAGGTGTAAGGAACTTCTTCAATGCTTCTCATTTTGGCATAACAGAAGAGTCAGGCTGAACAAATATTGCCTCTGTATATCTAATAGACTTGGCAGAAGTACAGCTTACTTAAGACTTGGTGACAGAAGATTTTCTTTGTCTCCCCAAGCTAGGGTAAGTACATCTGAAGGACTGATAACTTATTCCCCTCAAAGACTGTCATCTCTGTCTTCAGTACATTTATGTTTAAGAAGCAGCAGTATATAAATCTCTAAGGCAAGCCTTTCTTAAGTTAATTTAGATATTTTGGCAATTAGTAATTATCCCTATGCAACTATTCTCTATAACTAAATCTGTACTGATAAATCAAGTGAACCCAGGGGACACACAGTCCCCTCAAGGTCTGGCAGCACAGAGTGGTTTCAAGACACATTTCTTGGGTTTAATCTCAGATAACCAAATGTTTAATGTCAAATAACCAAACTACAGAACATTTGGTCCTGAGTGCTCCTGGCATTTCTGGGACCCTAAGGCATAACCTCTTCAGTTAAAAATGTCTGAAATAAATGCATTTCCTTGTCTTCCTACTTTCCTTCCTCTTTGTCTATTCATCTGTCTGTCTTTCTGTCTATCCATTTTCCTTCCATCTTTTTTGCTCTTTCCATCTATTTTTCTTTCCATCTTTCTTTTCTTGCTTTCTGCCTTCATCTATCTGACTGTCTATGTCTTTTTCTTCTCTTCTTCCTTTTCTTCTGCCTTCTGTTCTTCCTTCTCTTCTTTCTGCACAGCACTGTTGCCTGAAGGGTAAAGCATGTGTTTAATGTCTTAGGAAACTTCCTTGATGTAGATCCATTTGTTTCTTTTCTTAATGACTGTTCTTAATGTATTTCCAGGAATTTGTGGGTAATATTGTAGAGGGGAAAGAGCCCACACCAAGTTCATTAGGGGATTTTTTAAAACTGGTTTTAGAGAATAATTTTTTGTGTGAAATATGCTCTCAAAATCATCTTCTTGGGATTTATGTTTGTTCACTACAAAAGAAACATCAGAAGCAAACTAATATGAATGCACTATGGATACTGGGTTGATATTGACCTGGAAGGCAATTACAATCAAGTAACTTGATGGCAAATCTGTGTCTAAAGTCATTCTACCCTAGCTCCCTGTCAGCAGAGTATGATGTTATCATCTGAGGCACACTATTACTCTGCAGATGTAGTTTTCCTTTATGTGCAACCTGGAACATGGATAAATGATAAATGGATAATGAAGATCTGGAGTCGGGACACCACCATGGAATGACAGCACTTAATCCCAGACACTAGGAAGCCTATGCTTTTTTGTACTTCAAGGTGAGCTTAATGCGCAAAACAGATTTACAAAAACTATATAAAATCTTTTCCTTCCTTCATACCAATATGCTACTGAAAAATCAAGCTGCTGTCTGAGGTAAGTATTTGAGATTTCAGCAGCCATTAGGGGACTTGGAAGGAAGGGTAAACATAATTCCAATATTGATGTTTAAGATGCACAGTTTTCTGAATTATCCGATTGGTCTTTTAACATATCCCTCAGGTAAAGAAGGGTTCATGCAACTCAGCAGGAAAGATAGCATAATGTATTCACCCTGGATCATTAAAACTTTGGAAACAGTGAATTTTTTTACCCACTCTTGGGCAGGGATTAGAAACTGTATTATCAGTTCTACAGATGCCAGGCACTGAACCTACTATTCTATTCATACCTTGAAGCTTTCCATCCCTAAGGATACCTTCTTTATGGAAACTATTGATTTCTGCCATCTGATGTACAGTCACTCACAAAGTTTTCTAGTTTTCTGTTTGCCTGCATGACTTTTATGAAGGAAACATTGATTTTTGCTTTTTTTTTTTTTTTTTTGGGGGGGGGGTTTGGGGTTTTTTTTGTTTTTTTTTTTTTTTTTTTTTTTTTTTGCTTTTCC
>JANIJG010002847.1:0-13502 GCA_024611175.1 Megaceryle torquata | reverse complement strand
AATAAATAAATAATATATTTACAAAAAGGTAATGAAAAGCTCCTCAATGAAATAAGTACTACAAACAATTCTTCAAACCATGAAGACAACAGTAATTTAACACAATTTTGAATCTAAAGACCCTACAGATGTAATTACTGTCTATCTAAAGTTCTTTTAAACTGCAGCCTATATATACTGTAGCCTTTCTAAAGATGTGGAGGCATAGCCCATTCAGAGTTATTGGGAAAATAGACATAGAAACATATGCAGAAATAGCTACACTTAAAGAAACTGACAAGTTAGAAAAGCATATCAAAGAAAAATGAAAGGAAAAAAGTCAGAACCTTGCTTCTCTTTTCTTCTGTGCTTCAGAAAGCACAACTGCAGCTTCTGTCAGGTAGCTTTTTAGAAGTGTTAATTTTATGTTGTAGGATTGTTGATCTCTCTCTTTACTAATGAGAAGTGTTAAGGTGATTTGGCCTTAAATGTTCACTCAACTGCAGAAAGACTTTTCATATAATATGTTGAATGTGCATGAAAATCAACAGGTTGTTATCTGTTGAAGAACAATACACCTGAAGGTCTAGCTTAGATTAAAAATGTGTATATCATTCACCTATCATGTAGCTAGACAAATATATAGATGGATAAAACAATGTCATCTTACCTGCAGTGAACTTTGCATAAAAGCAGAGTTCCCTTATGAATTCTAGGACATGGTCATCCCAAGTACTGTGTGATCAGGGAACATTTACACAAAAATGCTTAAATATTTGCATAACTTTCAGTGTGAGAATATTTACTATGGAGAGGAAGAAGGAGATATGTTAAATGATAAAAAGACATAGTAAGAGAAATCTAACAACTGAGTTTTCAAAATATTTATTTTCACCCTCAAGTTCAATTGTATTTAATTATAAAAATCGTATCCACCCTTTACTATGAGCAAGTTATGTCACTTTGTTTTACTTTCTGCTAAGTCCTCTAACGTATTTTCAATGAGAGAGGAAGGGGCATGTCTTACAACAGTTCACCATTTTTTGTCTCATTGAATATCAGCTAAAAAAGTAAGAATTAGATGTAAAGGAGAGATCTCCTTTTCTCAGTTGTGGGGTTTTTGTGGTTGGTTTGTTTGTTTGTTTTTGTTTTATTTTTTTTTTATTTAGACATGGCTTATATAGATTCTCACTTTTCCTGACTTCAATGCTTTGTAGGCTTAAACCTTAAGTTCTCTTCACACTACATGCTGTATAATTAGCATTGTAATTTCTCAATATTTTGCAGATATTTTTCCACTTTGTACAATTTCGTCTTCGATTCCTACTTTTCTGAGTGCAAAACATGTGTGTACATGGCATGGTTCCTTCCCAGACAATTTTCATTGTGAAAGTGTATCTGTGGCACCCTGAATGCAAATACAAGTGAATTTTGCTAATAGTATTATGGTTTGTCTTTACCAGGGAGAAAAATTGAAAATTAGTATCTTAACATTATGTTGTATTATTCAAGTCCAATATATTTGGTTTTTGAGGGGTGAAATGGGTAAAAGGATTGCCTTTTAAGATCTTGCAGACTCATAATTATACTCCTTTCTCCCCATTCATTGTATTTTCTAGTTTTTCCATGACTGGAAAGTCTCTGATGTTCTATCGTGTCATAGATGACCAGCATTTTGTTCAAGGCCTTACTGAACTCAAGGGACAAATGGTCCTCTTATTAAAACCCCCAGCGAAATTCTCACTTGAGGCAGTTTAAGGAGAAAGAATACCAGGTCCTTTTCACAGTTTTCCAGTATGACAGGAAGGGATGGTGCAATAACTTCAGCACAAACTACTTAACCTATGTGTCTCTTCAGTATCCTAATTTCTTGTTATGTGTTACTCTGGAAAAAATGGAATTTTTTTGGTCATTTTATTCTCATTTCCTATGCAATGCCAGGGTAGAACAAGTGTTTTCACCCAAAGGTATAGAAATGGTAACTACAAGAGATCCACAGAAAGGGAACATAGCATGTAACAATGAAATATTAAAATAATGCCCAGTGTAGCTCAGATGATCTTGCTCTGGACTGCTCATATATCAGAATTATGTCCTTTTATTCTGGATGTACAGATGAAGATAAAGGAATTGATGTTTTTAAATACCTCAGTTATATGGAAATGAGTTTGCACAGGAGTATTCCATGTACTTTTTCACAGTGGATATATCCCCAGTGCTCTCAGCGCTAGCATTGCACAAGAATTCTGAAGGGTCCCCAGGAGGTCACTTCAACCACCACTCTCTTTCAAGAAAGGTTACCATATAGTGTCACTGACAAATGTTGTGTTTAGTCTTGCAGTTTACTAGCTGTTTGTCTTTAAATAAGTCCTGTCTTATTGCCAAGGTTTTGGAAGTTTCTTGCATATCCTTAAAAAAGGGATTAATTTAGACACTTTAAAGGTTAGGTAACCACTTCAAACCTGGAAATAGAAGGTCTGTTTAAGCAGAGACAGGAACTGTTAGTAGTTGGTTTTTTTTCATTCTGAGACAAAACTAATTTTTTGTCTAAATACATTTAAATTAATGAAACCCCATCTTCATCTAAGTATTTTTTCTCTTGAATGTTGAATAAATTCAAAGTTGATATGCTCTGAGTGCTCTTCAGGTATATTTGAAATTTCCATTATCTTCTAAAGGTGAAGATCAAGTGGCCATGAAGTATAATGTATTTGATACAGCATTATTTCTATTTTAATTGATACTTAACACTACTAACAATTTTCCCTTGTGTGGTGAAAACTTGCGTTTGATTATAATTGCCATATTATTGCAAATAATAATTCCATCCACTCGAAAATGCAATTAGAATATTCATACTTGATTACATATTTGATAAGTAGCGTTGGCTTAATTTCATATTCTTTAGGATAAAATCTTATAATTCAGACAAAAAGAGTAAATTTAAGTAAGTTGTATGCAAAATAGTTTAAAGTGTGTAAATGTCAAAGTTCAAGTATTTCATAGTATAGTCATAACAAATGGTCTTGACATTCTTTTTCATCAATTTTTACAGTATCGGTATCAACAAATTGCCCAAAGAATTTTTTTTTCCCTGAGGTGTGGGAATAAATAGAAGAGATCACGAGACTAAATATTTGCTATTTGAAAGGAGATAAGGGAGAGAGACTTATTGACTAGAAAAGGAAATGAAATATTATTTTCAGTGAAGTTGGTTTAACTTTCTTTTCTAATCTTCCTTGCCAACAGAAGCAGTAGATGTCAGAGGCCAGGAGAAGCAGGCAACTGAATATGAGAACATCGGTCATCTCCAGCCATAAGAACTTGCTCCTGAGAACTCAGATGTCCTTCACCAAGTGTCCCCAGAGGTAGAGTCTTGATGCTCCCCTTGGGGCTAAGACTGATGAATTTTATGAGGTGGAGAGCATCTTCCAGATAGGTTGATCTTTGCTAATTGGTGGAGCAGTTTGAGTTGTTGCTCACTGGTTGGTTGCAAGTGGTTAGGCAAATATTCTTGAGTTACTTTGTTTTTTCAATAGCTACAAATTATTTTTTCTTCTGTGTTTTTGTTTGTTTGTTTACCTTAACATCTGCCTAGTTGTGCTTTATCTATCAAAATTTATATCTCTTACAACCACATAGCAACATGTTGAAGGCTACGCTGTGGGCCTCTTACATCAACCTTGTCACTCAAGTGGTGCCAACTCAGTAAACTAAGACACTTTATACTTGTGACTTAAGGAAACACTGATACCCACTCCCACAAGTTTATCTACCTGATCAAGTATCACCTCAGAGCCCATAGTTGCTTGTGAGGCTGCCAAACAATGAATTAGTTTGAATCCATCTAGTTGATATTCAGGTGCCATCTCTTTTTGCCTCTGGAATTTTTTTAGCTCTGTGTTACGTCCTTCCCTCTCAGTATGGAATTCTTCTTGTTTCAAATACTTTCTCCTTTCAGATGATTACAACTCCTAGGCCTTCTGGTCCTCATATGACACATTTTTGGTCATGATCAGAACAAGCCTGAAATAACCTTAAATAACCTTAAACTTTCTTATGTGGTTTGGTCAAACAGGTAAGTTCTAGAAATAATATGAAGCCTCGTGTATTGTAAATAAGCATCTGAAAACAGAAAAGAACTATTGTTTTAACTGCCTATATACAATTGACCTCAGCCCAAAGATACAACCTGTTCAGATCCCCCTACAGAGCCTGATAGCATATCTCACCACCCCACAAAGCACATACACGAGTATGAGTTCTGCCAGTGTCTTGTTGGGACCTCCAGTAAGTTGAAATACAGCAAGAATAATTTGATCTCAGAAGAGTTTCTCAAATGACTTACAATTCCACTAATTCTTTCTACATTATCTATTTGGCTGAATGACAGACCTCAGAGGGTTGTGATCATCAGCAGAGAGTCTAATCTGAGGCCTGTAGCTATCAGTTTTTACTAGAGTTTAGTACTAGGTCCAGTCTTGTTTAATATACTCATCAGTGACCTGGAAGGAGGGATGGAGTGTACCCTCAGCAAGTTTGTTGATGATCCAAAATTAGGAGGAGTGGCTCATGGACCATAAGTCTGTGATGCCATTCAGTGAGACATGGAGTGGCTGGAGAGCTGGATGGAGAGGAACTTCATTAAGTTACACAAGAGCAAATGTAGAGTCTTGCACCTAGGGAGGAATAACCTCATGCACCAGTACAGATTAGGATTGACCTGCTGGAAAGCAGCTCTGAAAAGAAGAACCTGGGAATCCTGGTGGAAAACATGTGCTGTTGTAACCAAGAAGGCAAATAGTATCTTGGGATGCATAAAGAAGAGTGTGGCCAGCAGGTCAAGGAAGGTTCTTCTTTCCCTCTACTTAGTCCTAGTGAGGCCACATCTGGAGTATTGTGTCCAGTTCTGTGCTCCATAGTTCAAGAGGGGCAAGGAACTGCTGGAAAGAGTCCAGCAGAAGATGGTGAAAATGATTAGGGGACAGGAACATCTCTCTTGCATGGAAAGGCTGAGACACCTGGGGCTCTTTAGTCTAGAGAAAAGATGACTGAGAGGGGATCTTATCAGTACTTATAAATATCTAAAAGGCGAGTGTCAAGAGAATGGTGCCAGTCTCTTTTCACTGGTGCATTGAGATAGAATGAGGGACAATGAGCACAAACTGGAACACAGGAGGTTCCAACTGGACATAAGGAAAAGTCTTTCCTTAGAGGATGGTGGAGAACTGGACCAGGATGCCCAAAGAGATTGTGGAGTCTCATTCTTTGGAGACATTCAAAACCCACCTGGACGTGTTCCTGTGCAACCTGTTCTAGGTGAGCTTGTTTTAACAGGGGGGTTGGACTAGATGATCTCCACAGGCCACTTCCAACCCTTATCATTCTGTGATACTTTGATTCTGTGTTCTACAAATATAGCCAGGCCCATCAGCTGCTAGAGGGGTTTCACCATAAATAAAAGTATCTCACTAAAATTCCATTTGGCTATTCAGACTTGGATATCATATATTTTTCTCTCAGCACTGCTCTAGATGGTGAACTTTGGGCATATTCTCTGAAGTGGCCAGCTACAGCCTTGCTTCTGTGCAAGGTTACTAGAGGTTCTACAGTTGTAGGAGTCCTTGTCTGTGGTAATAAGCAATTTTATTGTGCTTAATTCTTTCAAAATCTTCTCTCACTTAAAGGACGTACTTTTGTTTAACAGCTTTGCAGTTGTACTACCTATAACAATATTATGTTCACCTGTCTTATGCTTTTCCCTTCCAATTTCATTTCCTGCCTGTTTTTTATATTATCAGTAGCTTTCAAGATAATGTATATACACTGAGTTGTCTCACTGGCAGAATGGATAGCTGAAGCAGTTAAATGCAGACTGTCCTTCTCTGTCTGACTGCCCTGCAAACATGAGGGGAAAGTTATATGGGAAAGGATTAACTGCACAAATAATCCATGCTGATTTACTGTGTTTTTCAAATCATTCAACTTAGTTCTTTTGTGACTTGCTTTTGAGTTGGCTTATAAAATAAGAGGGGCTTTATGTGTGTTTTGTTTTGTTTGGGATTGGTTTGGTTGTTTGTGTTTTTTTCTTGGCTTGTTGGTTTTGGTTTTGTTTGTTAGTTTTGGGTTTTTTTGCTGTTTTGTTTTGTTTTGTTTTGGGGGGGTGGGTGTTTGTTTGTTTGTTTGTTTGTTTTTCCCTGACAGTTGTGTCCACATAATAGATGCCTGATAAGGGACTAGCTCCCAAGAATCAGGGAGAGGACTTCTGAAGACACACTGTTAACAGAAACATGTTTTGCCCCACTCCTGTAGCAGCTGAAGTATATTAAAGACAGCTACCTAAATAAAGCACTAGCTAAGTCTTAGCTGTACCTCAAGGGATTGGTATTTCTGATGGAACTGTATCTTCAAAATACTGTATTCCAAAATTTCACTTAGGGAGGTTTGAATGGACTTGATGCTTTCCAGAAACCACTCTTGCTATCACAAATAGTAGAGATCATTTTACTTTAGATACAGTGATGTCTCACAGGAATAAAATATGATCAAATATTATCTTCTAGCTTTTATAGTCCCTTTCTGTGGCAAATAAGGTGTAAATGTGAACTGAACATTCGACTTGCCCGAGGCATTCTTATGAACAGAGCTCTGCTCTTTTTGTAGCTTATGTTGTCTTCTATTTGGATTTGATCTCTTCAAAATAAGCCCAGGTCGCCTTCTGTAGTTTAACTGTTAGTTTCTGTAGTGTTCCCCTCTGAACAGATTCTTTTCAACAGAATGATACAATGAGATTGCACAAAACCACATGTTCTTGGAAGAAATAATCTGGGGGTACTTCAAAGAAAGAGAGTCAGTTCAAATGCATTATACAGTCTATATTCTTTCTCTTTGATACAGAATAAAGAAGAAAAGAATGTCAGTTTATTTTTGTTTATCTATAGCTTAGTTTCTTTGCACCAAACTTATGTAAAATATTTTAAATGTATAGCAAATGCTCACTCTAGTATGGAATGCAAGATATCTTTTAAAGGGCTTAACCTGACTGTATTTTCAGCTTGAATTCCAATGTAAATTGATCTAGGAATGAAGTTTTAATTAACCAGTGCTGCTGAAGACCTGAAGCATTGATCACAAGGTGGTCTTTTATGCTTTGCTTTAGGGGATTTTTTTCAAGGTGAAGAGTTATGAAAGGATATTCAATTTTTTATAAAAGAACAAAGAAAGGGAAAATTATTTGATGAAAAAAGGAATCTCTGGAGGCATGTCCTGTGTGAGGCTTTTCTTTCCATTATTAAAATGCTTTATTTATAGATGTATACACACATATGTGTATATATATAGCTACAGTGAACGTAGTAGTTAGGAGGTACTGCTTTTCTGGACTGCCTATATTTTGTCTGTGCGTCATCCTTTCTCTCCATGTTGCTCCTATCACAACTTCATTTAATATGTATCAGAAAAGTCTTCATATAACAGGTTTTTGGACTTGATATCTTCAACATTCCTTTTGTAGCAGCTATTTCTGATCATAACTAAATGATGTAATAATGATTTTCCCAGCACCTTTTACCTTACTGATGTTCATGTTTTATCAGATTCACCATAGGTTACTTGCATCATACTGAATCATTTGAATCAAGCAGAATCATGTATATACTGAAACAATATGATCGGGCTGGTGAATTGAAAATAATATTATACAATATACAGGTTCAGATGTTATGTTCTGTTTCAGACTTCCCTTTCGCAATAATGTTCACAGGCCCTTTAGAAGTTATCAATAAATCCTTCATAGTCCATCATCCCAAATTTGTAGCCACTTGACAGAAGTATGAAAGAAGACAGCATGTGCTTTTACACCACACTTTAATATGGGTTAATACAGTGAGTTTCTTCTATCTTCAGCCTTTCTTCCTGATTGCGTCACTGGCTTTCCCTGAAAAGCTGTTGATTTACAGACAAACAATGAAGAAAGAAGTAATGGAGCTTTACAATTTGCTAAGCATTTCTAAATGTGTGAAATATATGTGATTTATTTATGTTTATATCTTTCTACATATATAAATAAGATATAGCTACAATTTCATAGACTCATAGAATGCATTGGGTTAGAAGGCACTTCTAAAGGTCATCTAGTCCAAACCCCCTGACAGTGAGCGGGGACATCCTCAGCTAGATCAGGTTGCTCAGAGCCCCATCAAGCCTGACCTTTAATGTCTCCAGGAGTGGGGCGTCCACCACCTCCCTGTGCAAGCCATTCCAGTGTTCTACCACCCTCATAGTAAAGAGCTTCTTCCTAATACTTCTTCTAAATCTACCCTTCTCTAGTTTAAAAACATTGCCCCTTGTCCTATCACTACATGCCCTTGTAAACAGTCCCTCCCCAGCTTTATTGTAGGCCCCCTTCAGGCACTGGAAGGCCCCTATAAGATCTCAAAGCCTTCTCTTCTCCAGGCTGAACAACCCCAACTCTCTCAGCCTGTCTTCATAGGAGACATGTTCCAGCCCTTTGATCATTTTTGTGGCCCTCTTCTGGACCCACTCCATCAAGTCCATGTCCTTCTTGTGTTGAGGGCTCCAGAGGTGGGGACTCACCAGAGCTGTGGCTTTTCTATGGCTACCCTTTGCATTTTTTAAAAAATTAATAAGATCTATTATCACTATTATTTTGAAAATTAAGATAAAATTAAGATAAAATTCTGATCAGAAGCATATATTAATGGAAGTGTATCCCAACAATGGGAAAAAGTTTTGTGAATTTAAACACTAGGTTTCCAAAGCTAGGAAGAAATCTTAAAAGTATAACTATTTGTTTTCCTGGTTATTTTCTAAAATTTAGAATATTTGAGAAAATAAAACCTTATGTTTAGATGTAGTAGCCTGCTTATGTGCATTTCCAATTTACTGCAGATGCAAAGAAGTTGTATAGATTAGGCAAGAATTATCCTGAGATATACACATGGAATATATTTCAGGAACAAATGAACAAACAAACAAGCAGACAAAGACAAAAGTTGACTATCAAAACAGACTAAAGAAACACGTTATAAAGAAAAAAATCAGGCTGATATTAAAGAAAGAAATAGGAACACTGTCCACTTATGAAATGGTGACAAAATACCAGAAACACATAAGAAAGTAGGTTTGTTGTAGATCATATACAAAGTTTTAGAAATACATAAAATGACCATTAAATTACTTTGCAGAGTCAAGTGCCAAATAGAAATGAAATAACAAAATTAATATTAAATGTGAAAGCCTGTGAAACTTTAATTCACTGGTTTAGTATCCTTGTGTTTTTGCATTAAAATTCAGTCTTTCTTACTTAATTAGTTATATTTCTTCAGACAGATCCCAATACATTCAGAGCAGATGGAGGTGTAGCATTGACTTAAGAATTAACAATTCATTATTTTCTTTTTGTCACATTGGTTAATGTTTTACATAATTTAATTGAAATTTTTCCAGTTTGAATTTCCCATGCAAATTGTTTAAAAACTAAATTGCAATTTTTGGTCTGAGTTTTCCTGTGGTCTTCATCACCATATGATTGGGATCTATTAAAATATCATAACAATACTCCTACATCCACTTGTAATAACATTATTCTCATTTTACAGAGTGGAAACTGAGCTGCAGAAAGATCACACTCTAAGTGGCAATTCACTTTGGGTGAGATTTCATACAAACAGGAAATTATTTTTTCAGCACATGTGGGATTATTTAATAGCATATTCATCAAAGCTGCAGCTTTCAGCAATTATAAAGTGAATGGTAAGTATTCATACCTGAAAGACTTCAGGAAAACAACACTCTGCTAGGGACAATTGATTACTGGGAAGAGTGGCTGATGCACAGGAAGGCTGTGCTGCCTTCCAGAGAGATCTGGACAGACTTGAGAGCTGGGTAAAGGTAAACCTTATGAAGTTCAGCAAGGATAAGTGTAGAGTCCTACACCTGGGGAGGAATAACACCATGCACCAGTACAGGTTAGGGCTTGACCTGCTGGAAAGCAGATCCATGGAGAAAGACCTTGGAGTACTGGTGGACAATAAGTTATCCGTGAGACAGCAACATGCCCTTGTGGCCAGGAAGTCCAATGGTATCCTAGGGTGCATTAAGAAGAGTGTGTCCAGCAGGTCAAAGGAGGTTGTCCTCCCCCTCCACTCTGCCCTAGTGAGACACATCTGGAGTACTGTGTTCAATTCTGGTCTCCCCAATTCAAAAGAGAGTCAAGCAGAGGGCTACAAGGATGATTAAGGGACTGGAACATCTCTCTTATGAGGAAAGGCTGAGAGACCTGCAGCTGTTTAGTCTGGAAAAGTCTGAGAGAGGCTTTTATTAACATTTACAAATATCTGAAGTATGGGTGTCAAGTAGAAGGGGTCAGTCTCTTTTTGGTGGTGACCTGTGATAGGATGAGGGGCAATAAGCAGAAACTGGAACACAGGAAGTTCCACTTCAACATGAGGAAAATCTTCTTTACTGTGAGGGTGACAGAGCACTGGAACAGGCTGCCCGGAATGGTTAAAGACTCTTGATGTCTAGAGACTTTCAAAACCCTCCTGGATATGTTCTAGGGTGGCCAGCCCTAGGAGATCCTGCTCTGTCAGGGAGGTTGGACTCAATAATCTCCAGGGGTCCATTCCAACCTCTTCAATTCTATGATTCTACGATTCTGTGATTTTATCATTCTATCATTCATTCTATCACTCAGAAAAGTCTGGAATGGCTTACTTTATATGTGGACGAAAGAACAGAGAATATAAATCACTAAGGCCACAAAATACTACCCATGGCAAATTTGTGGACATACACAACTTCTCTGGGCAATCTATACCATCCTTGCAGCAAAATGGTTTAAACTTATGTATGAGTGGAACTTTTTGTATTTCAGCTTATCCCTCTTGCATTTATTTCAGTTGCTGAGCACCACTGAGAACAGCTTGTCTCTGTCTTCTTTAGCCACTCCCATCAACTATTCATACACATTGATAAGAGTCCTCTAAGCCTCCTCTTCTCCAAGAAACAATTTCAGCTCTCAGCCTCTCTTAATATTGCTCCAGTCCCTAATGATTTGTGTCCCTTTGCTGTATCTGGTTCAGTACATCCATGTCTCCCTTGCAGTAGGGAGCCCAGACCAGGACCTATCACTCCAGCAGCCACCAGGGCAGAAGGACCACCTCTCTCATCCTGTTGATAATACTTTTCCTTATGCAACACAGGATGCTGTTGGTCTTGTGTGTTGCAGGGGTATTGCCAAAGACTTACGTTTGTTATATCATCTTAAGAAAATATTTAACTTCTTTTCAATTCAGTTGCTCCCTTTGAAGCATGGACAGAACGTGGGTATATTATTTTCAATCTCATTTATCTTTGCATAAAAAATGGTTTAATATCTTGCTAACTTTCCCCTTTCCTTCAGTGCCCATGGATAGAAAAATAATTTATTTAAATATGAATGGTCCATAACATATTGAACTATGAAATTATTTTCCAGTGTTTTAAGTGGTCTTTGAACATGCTTGGAATTGTCGTGAATTTTAACAATATTCTAGAAAAATAACTCATTATAGGATTGCTAGATAACAATGAGTATTTTCCAGGTACATAATCACATAATGACATATGAACTCCTAAGAGATAATAGTGATCTGAGAGATGTATATGGTGTTTACACACATATATCTACCATTTAGTCAAATTTTCAGATACAACCGCACTCCCAAACACTTCCTTATTCTAAATAAATTATTTAATTTTAATATAGCATACATTTGTATATAGGGGGGTGTTACCATAATATTGCTGCTTAACAAATAAAATTGTTATTTTTAATTGCATTGGTCAAGGTAGCTTCCCTTTTAAATGGGCATTTTCTGATTTTTGTGACTTTAACATTTGTGAAGGTCTGATCTATATTAGAGAAACTTTGAAGCTGTACAGCTGAAATGATTTTTATTTTCTTTTAGTGTACAATTCTCAAAGTATCTCCTTCAAACAGACCCGAGGCATGGGTGTGGGTGTATTCCTCTGTGATCTGAGATTTATTTCCAGCTGCTGTGCCTGAGAGCTTTGATGCACCATCTATTGGGAAATGCTTAGACTAATCAAACTGCACTCCAGAATGTGGATATTTTTTTCTGTGTTTCTTTAATAGGAGTAGGAATAATTGTAATTATGACAGAAAAGTGATAATTTCAGATATGTAATTTAGAAAATTCATACCAAATATACCTTCTTAAACTTTTCAAAGTCCTTTAAAAAGATTATGTAATAATTATAATACTATGAAGAACAGGAAAAATAACAACCATCTGATAATCCAGCAAAATATCTTAATAAAATACCAGCCACAAAATTACAGAAATATAAAATGAGAAATGCAAACATTTTTTGTTTGTATTGTATGCAAATGTTTATCTATAATTCTGTTTTTAAATAAAAAACAGTGGTTTCATTTCATCACAGAATGTTTTGGTTTGAAGGGACTTGTAAAGATCATCTAGTGTAACACTGTCTACCATGAGCAGCAATATCATTCACTACACCAGGCTGCTGAAACCTCACACACCCTGACCTTGAACACTTCCAGGGATTTCACATAAACAAAACTGTCTGTGCAACCTATTCCCATGTCCCAGCACCTTCATAGTACTGAGCTTCTTCTTTATGTCCAATCTAAGTATAACCTCTTTTAGTTTAAAACTGTTGTCCACTGTCTTATCACCACTGGCAAAAAGTAACACCAGGATTCCATGGAAAACAGCTTCCTGTATGCTGTGAGGACAACCTTCAGGAAAAAATAGTCCAGTCCACTGATTATAGAATGTTAGGGGTTGGAAGGGACCTAGAAAGATTATCTAGTTCAAGCCCCCTGCCACAGCATGATCAACTAGATCAAGTCACACAGGAACGTGTCCAGGCAGCTTTTGAATGTCTCCAGAGGAGACTCCATAACCCCCCTGGGCAGCCTGTTCCAGTGCTCTGTCACCCTCACTGTGAAAAAGTTTTTCCTTATGTTTACCCTAAACCTCTTGTGTTCCATCTTACTCCCATTGCCTCTTGTCCTAACATTGGATGAGCTTGAAAAGAGTCTGGCTCCATCCTCCTTACACTGACCCTTGACATATTTATAGACACTAATGAGGTCCCCCCTCAGTCTCCTTGTCTCCAGGCTAAAGAGACCCAGCTCTCTCAGCCTCTCCTCATAAGGGAGATGCTCCACTTCCTTAATAATCATGGTGGCCCTGCGTTGGACTCTCTCCAGTAGCTCTCTGTCCTTCTTGAACTGGGGTGCCCAGAACTGGTCACAGTATTCCAGGCGGGGCCTCACCAGTGCAGAGCAGAGGGGGAGGAGAACCTCCCTCGACCTGCTGGCCACACTCTTCTTAATGCATCCCAGGATGCCATTGGTCTTCTTGGCTGTGAGGGCACATTGTTGGTTCATGGTCATCCTCTTGTCCACCAGGACCCCTAGGTCTTTTTCCCCAGAGCTGCTTTCCAACAGATCAGCCCCCAGC